>JAJOOR010050470.1:0-13115 GCA_036250505.1 Solanum acaule | reverse complement strand
TTGGTTTTAACCTGCATCTAGTTCAAATACCACTTCGATTATATTTCTTGAAGGGGAGAGAAAACATGTTATACACATTTTTTTGGTTCCAAAGGTCAACTGTAGCAATTTCTCATCCCCTATTGAACCATATTCTCAAGAGTTTTACCTTCCAAATCTAAATTCATTATGTGATATAGGAAAGCTCTTAGGTGTTATGACTTGTAACAAGCAAAGTTTTCGACTGTTAATTTCTATTCTAGATTGATTATGCAGTAATTGTTTTGGTTCAGTTTACAATTGGTAGTTATTGTCTATCTGCTGGTTAGGTGATACGCTCCTTTGTTACTTGATAATACCGTAACGTATAACAAAACGATTGGAATGGTATAACAAAGGCTACTCTTGTTTTCATTTCTCTCTCTATGTAGCCTTCATGGAGACACTGCTATCTACTACGTTTAGTAGATGTAGAACTCTGTTGGGTTGATATTTTACTCTTGCAATTCTTTTTACTATATGTTGGAAAAAGTAGAAAGGCCTGAACTTTATCTTCTTGCCAGGATTAGATATTTCAAACTGACTGGTCTCTCATTTTTACAGCTTCCAGCTCCTGTCGATAATATGGAAATGTTTGTTACAGAGTAGCCTGGGACCTAATACACATCTCAAGCCAAAAGTTGGAGAACCTGGAGATGTCATCTACTTCACTTATTCACTTCTTTTGAAGTCAGGGTTGTTAATGCTGCATGTATTAGATGTATGATCCAGAAAACTATGATTCCACGAATATATCTTGTATAACGAGCTTATCTTTGATGTATGCTTCTCTTCCTCCCCCACCTCCTGCCATGTTCCACCAATTTCCTCAAAAAGATTAGAGGAAAAATAAAGAAAGAAATGGGTATAATCCGGTGTTGGAGTTGAATTTCAAATTTTAGTAGCTTCTTTTATTGTTACTTCGTATGTTGCTGCTGCAATGCTAGATGTCATAATACTTGGCAGGAATGCACCAAAAAATGATTTTAAAGACTTGAGATGAAAGAGAACCCACATGGTAGAAAGAGACTTGTTATAGTGCCTACATTTTCAATGATTTGAAAATGTAGTTATTATTCTGTTGAAAGAGCGAAAGAAACATAAGTCGTTTGGTAATGTGTATTAGTGAAAATAATTCATGCATTAGTTCTATATATTAGTACTTTGATGTGTATTGAGAAGTGTATTACTAATGCCATGAATTTTTAGGTATTAACAATGCAAAGGATTTAATACATGCATTAGCATGGTTAGACCCTATTGCCCCTCAAAAGCCTTTTTACATCTTTTCCACCATAATTGTGGAGGATATTTTTGTAAATGAATATTTTTATGCAGTACATACTATTTTTAAAATACCAGATCAAGTCATGCTTAAGAAATAATCTGTGCATAACTAATACAAGCATTATTAATACACTCTATTGAGCATTATTTCTACACTCTACCAAAATGAAATGTCTTATGATTTTGTAGAGAATATGTTGTAAATAAACAAAATGGTGCATATGTTAATGGTTAATCGAAATTTAGCTTGCTTGTGCAATGTGCACCTCCAATGAAGTTCTTCAAGTGTTGTTGAGAGTCATCATAAATAAAATTATGACATTGTTCCTCAGTCTTGAGCATGGTGTAACCTCCTCAGGCAGATTAGTTGCTTGCGCAACAGCTACAACTACAATAGTTGCTGCTACAGATGCAAGTTGGATGGCTAGTTCTTGATGTGCTATGATAACCTGATTCATAGCAAAAACAAATAGAAATTCATGGAATATATATAGACGTAATCATAGTAAACACCATTAAGTAAGATCGTATTTTTTTTGTAACGATGCAAAAATTTGATACGTTCAAAATTACACCTAAAGATGATGTAACACGATCATATGCAAATATAGTAATCCAACAAGATTGGGTCGAATACCACATGAAATAAGGAGGATTACTACTGATTGGACAAATACTTGATTAGCAATCTGATTTCTATGAAAGTAGATTATTTTATTTTATTTGGTTTTAATCTATCTAAAGAATAAGATTGCAGAAATAATTTTGAGATGATTTATATGATTAAAGAATTAAGGTCGTGTCACCTTAATGGGATGTACCGTTCTTGATTTTCATGCAATTATAGATAATCGGGTTTCTAGATATGCACTTAGTCCCTACAACACTACTCAAACTTTGTCAAGAGTTGAACAATTTATCTCGATATTTCTAAATTTATGCGAGTTATTCAAGTAAGAACAACTAATTATGTCAAAATTCAACTTATCCCTAAGAGAATCTATTAAGCAAAGGTAGCCTTGAATTCATGCAAACTATTTCTATCAAATTCTAATTCTCTTTCTCAAGCAAAACTAAGATATTATGTCATAGATTGATGTTTGCAATCACAGATCAATCAAGAAAAATAACAAATAGTTGGATAAACTAGTACTCAAAAATCATACGACACACAAAAACCTTATGAATGTTACACCTCTATTGGGTCACAACCTCGATAGATGATTTAGTTGTTCATAGCAAAGAGAAAGCAATGACAAAATTGATTGAAGTCATAATGCTTACTTTGAAATAAAAATGATAGAAATAACTTTGTTCTTGTTCTTTACAAAATCTTCAAAAACTAGAGAAAGAAATATTGCAATTTACAAAATACTCAATTCTGATGACTCTTAATTACAAAAAAATAACCTACGAAAAATATTTAAATGGCCCACAAATTTGAAATCCTTTAAATTAAATTATCCACAGACACCATCGACAGTCTCATCCATATGTTGTACATTATACTCTGTTGGAAGTTAGGCCTTAGGGTTTCTGATCCTCCATTGTGGATTGATCCTCGGTCCATGGGTTCATAGGTCTTTCGGTCAACTTGATTCTCTTCAAATGTTCATAACTTGATCATTTGCAGAGCATTCTTTTTGCATCTTCTCTAAATTTTTTCACCATGGGATCCATGGTCATATCTCAATCGAAGGTTGTGGATTTAGTTTTATGGTAATTTCTCGATATTTTCTCCTTTGGCTATTTTTACATCTAATACCTACAAAATAATATTGGGAAAAACATAAATTTACTCCTGAACTTGTTCCGAAGAGTTAGTTACACGCTTTAACTATCATGTCGATCTATTATACACATGTACTACTCAAAAGTGAAATTATTTCCCCCCGATATGTATAACACCACTCTCACAATGGGAGGTGTATCACATTTGTGCCACATTAATGTCATCTAACTACCACATTAGATGTCATTTCATATTTCAATTTTTTTTTATCCATGTCATTGAATTGCTTCTTCTCCAATGAACACCACCATGAAACCACTACCATTGCCACCTATTAGTACCAAATCTATATACTTCACCATAAAAAATCAAAATAGCTGCCACAAATTTCACCACCTATGATCAAACCCACCATTCGAATCACACTATCACCATCGTCCCCACAAAAATTGTAATGATCCTCCAAAATATTCAACACCCATAATCGAACTCATCACCAAAATCACATAATTACCATCAAAAGGTACAAACACACAACCAAATATCACCACCACCATTATCAGTATTGATTTCTTCTTATTCACCGCCTTCATTCCCACTTCTTTGTCACCCACCACCGATCACCAACAAAATCATCATTATATATTAAAAAAGAAGAAGAAGAAGAAGAAGGAGGAGGAGGAGGAGGAGGAGGGACAAGCTTAGAAAAAGAAGAAGAAAAAGATTTTTTTACCAAACAAGCTTTTAGTTTTTATACTTTTTACCATGTCGTTGTAGGAGGTAAATAAATTCACTTTTGAATATTAAATGTGTATAATAGGTTGTCATGATAGTTTAAATGTGTAACTGATTTTTCCAGACAAGTTTAGAAGTGAATTGATGCCTTTTACCAAACAATATTCTCGTGTAAATTTAATATAGAGAAAATGGTCTAAACTATCCCTCAACTTTCATTTATTAGTTAACCTTACCCTTACTATTAATAACGAGTTATTCATACCCCAACCGTTAATAAATTTATCATTCTTTTTTTTTTGGTAAAATTTTCAGTCCTTTTATTAATTGGAAAGAAGAACATACAACTCACTTGGGCCTATTGCCCAGGTCCAGCTACTAGACAAAAACGGAAAAAATAAAAAACAAACTAAAAAGCCTAGTTTCCTAATACATTTTCCTTTAGACAAGGTTTTCCTAAACGCCGCTTCTTCCTCATCTGACCAACAAACCTCCACATCTAAATTATGTTTCTCCTGCTATGATCTAACAAATCTTTCCATCTTCTCATGATGTGAGAAATCAATTTGTAAGATCTGCCTCTTGTTCCTTCGTTGCTCATTTATCAGTAGTAAGTAATTGTGCTTCTGTCTGTTGCGCAGTTCTCCTCCTTGATTGTATCTAACTCGTTCGGGGCACAATTGTGTTCTCTGATACGCTTGCTTGTGCTTGTGATGTTTTGTTTGTGGATCTTTTCTGCTAGGGGCGAGCTTCTTTACTGTGTGAGTCCCATTTCTTTCTTCTTTTTCCAACTCCATCTTCACACTACTGATTTCTTTGTCTTCTTTCTGTATATGATGCTTGACCGACTTGCAAGGTTTACTCTGGTCCATCGTCTTCCTGGTTTACTCCGATCCAAGAAACAAGACTATCTTGCATTTCATACTTGTAATATTTACTAGATCTGTTGTACATCTTGTAAATGTAAAACATCTATGTTGTATCCTTTCCTCCCCCCTTATCCCTCCTTGATGATATTCGTAGATATGGGATTTGTATCTTATCATTATTTAATATCCTTCTTCCCTTTGGTTCTAGGCTCGCAAATCCTGTATATATGCAATTTCCGTGCTCTATTGCCTGATTTGCTATATAGTCCGCAAGTTGATTTCCTTCCCTCATAACATGTTGGACTATGTGCTGTATGTTTACCAAATTTGTCTTGATTTCCTCTATCATGTCTCTGATTATCCATGGTGATTCGCATTATTCCCCTAGTACGTTATACAATAGCATAGAATCTGTTTGAATGATGATCTTGTTATAAAGTGCCTGCTTACAGTGTTTACTTGCTTCTAGTATAGCTTTAGCTTCTGCCATTGTATTTGTAGTGTTGTTTATGCTAGTCCCTTCTGCATGAATTAAATCCCCTTTCTCATCCCTTAAACAAAATGCATAAGAACTTAAACATGGGTTACCTCTTGACGCTCCATCAGTGTTATATTTTATCCATCCTTCTAAGAGAAATTCCCAGTTTATCTGAGTGACCTTCACACTTGGACAGTACCCCTCCAGTTCTTTTACCATTATTGGCCAGTTTCCCGAGCATATCATCTTAGGTCTTCGAACCTTGATCAACATGAACATGTTCCTGGTAACATTATGGATAATTCTAGCCAACGAGATGTTCTTCCTCTTGTTTTTCATTTTGTTGCTCCTATTCCACAACTCCCATATTAAAAAGCTTGGAATAGCTCTATAGTATGGTTTCATGTATTATTTGGCATTTTCTCCCCACCACAACATTATCACCTCCCTCAGCTGCAATTCTGCTATAGATAAACCTGCACAAGAGCAAAAATAGGACCATGTCCTGTTAGCAATATTCGATCTGAGAAACACATGATTAAGTGTTTCTTGATCAGGATTTTCGCAGCACCAGCATCTCGATGGACCCTGTACCATCTTCTCAATCTATCATCCACTGGTACCTTAAATTTCCATAAGCTCCACATCATAAAAGCCATTTTGAAAGGGATTCCGTTTGTCCATATCCACTTGTGAATTCTATTAGGTTCCTCCTTATGTCTAATATAATTCCAAGCTGTTTTGACTGAGAAACTCCCTTTAGTCTCCAACATCCAACATGGTATATCTTCCTCATTCCTTCCTCTTGGAGGTTTGATATTGCCGATGATATACTCAACCAGTTCAGTTGGAATGATTGACATCAGAGTCTGCACATCCCACTCTCCCTGATGAACTACCTGACCACCCTTTTATAATTGTCATCCCATTCAAAATTTTCTCCAGTAATGGTATACAAATCCCCTAGTCCAGTCCAGTTATCATGCCAACAAGATGCTGATCCCTTTCTAGTTTGCCACAATATTTGGTGTTCTATGAGGTCTCTTGCTTGCAACATTTTCTTCCAAACTTGGGAGCCTCCTCCTCCAACTTTCTACATAGCAAGATTAGGACTCTTGTTTCTACAGTATTTATTCCTCACGAATTCACTCCATAACGTTTTCTTGGTTCTGAAGTTCCACCATAATTTACAGAACAACGCCATAGATAAGTCATGCATTAGTCTGAAACCTATTCCTCCTTCCTTCTCTGGTAGGCATAGATTACTCCATTTACTCCAATGTCGACCTCTCCCTCCAATGCAATTGCTCCAAAAAAATTGAGCTAGCATTTGTTGTACTTGGTTAAGAACATTATTTGGAGGGTTCATAACTGATAAACAGTGAATTGGAGTACTTTGAAGCACATGTTTTTATCAAAATTGCTCTGCCCCCATAAGATAACAATTTGCCTTACAACCCTGTATCTTTCCTCCTATCCTTTGGATCATGTGCTTATAGTAAGCTTTTTGTTTCCTTTTATAAAATATCGAACAATCCAAATATGTAAAAGGAAAATCCTGTCTCAAAATTCCAGTAGCCACCTCTACTACCACTGATTCACATCCTTGCAATGTATGATGCAGATATATAGCACTTTTATCTTTATTTACCTTTTGCCCCGAAACCTCTTCATATTCTTCAACGTGTCACTTATCATTCTCATTGTCCCCACATCTGCCTTACATAAAATGATCATATCATCCGCAAAAGCCAAATGATTTAATTTGAGGCTTCCTCTAGGCATACCAAATCTTTTGAACTCTTTATTCCTCATCAAAACATTAAGAGATCTTGACATTACTTCCACCGCTAGAATAAAGAGAGTGGGAGAGAGAGGGTCCCCCTGCTTTAGTCCCCTTGAGGATTTAAAGAAACCTCTCGGTTGACCATTAACAAGGATGGAATACCAATTATTATTAATTAGTCTGTACACCATATCAATGAGTCTGTCCCTAAACCCCATCCTTCTTAGGAACTTGGTTAAAAACAACCATTCAACTCTATCATAAGCCTTCATCATATCCAATTTAATGACCATGTTGGGTGTTTTTCCTCTTTTTTGAATTTATGATATTATCTCCTGCACCAGTAACACATTCTTTGCTATGCTTCTCCCTTGCACAAATCCCGCTTGCTATGGAGAAATAACACTTGGTAGCACCACCTTAATTCTTTCATGTATAATTCACGAAATTATCTTGTTCGCAAAATTACTTAGAGAGATAGGTCTTAGGTCTGAAAAAGTGTTCAAAACCATTTTCTTCGGGATAAGAACTAAATTTGTGTGTGTGATAAATCTAGGAAGTTCAGCACCACAAAAGAAAACCTTAACCATATTATACACATCCTCATTAATAATTTCCCACATGTTTTGATAGAAGGCCCCTGTCATACCATCTAGACCTGCTACACTGTTCCTATTCAGTCCCATTACGACGCTTCTGACTTCTTCTATAGTTGGCATCCTCTGCAATTCTTCACTTTTTTCTTTATTTACTACCTATGGAAGCTCACCTAACATCTCTTCGAAAGTTTCCATATTTACCTCAGTATCTTGCCTTGTAAATTGTTGTGTATAAAAACTAACTGCTGCTTCTGCAATGTCCCCTTGATCTTCCATCCATACACCCTCTTCATTTTGAATTCTGGTCACCTTCAGTCTGCTTCTTCTACCCTTCACTATGGTGTGAACGAATTTGGTATTTCTCTACCCTTCCTTAAACCACTCCATGCCAGATTTTTGTTTCCAGAATTCCTCTTCTCTATGAAGTTGCTTCTTCAAATCTGCCTGAGTATTTTGAAGTTTTTCCCTATTTCCACCCGTTGGATTCACTTCAAACTCAATCTCCCGTATCTTAATTATTTCCTCAAGTGTGACAATTTCCTGGAAAATATTGCCAAAGGTTGCTTTGCTCCATTGTGTCAGTGCTCGTTTTACCCTCTTTAATTTATGATGAAACAAAATAAGGGGTCCCCCTCAAAGTCCTCCTTCCAATGATTCCTGATAACCTCCATAAACGAGTCCTCTTTCACCCAGAAATTCAAGAATCTAAAAGGCTTTATTACTTTCTCCGCACTGGTTTTGAAAGTGATAGATAGCGGAGTATGGTCCGATTCACTCCGCACCAGGTGTTCTATCTCAAGAACTGGAAATACAGTTTGAAGATGATCATTACTCAATACTCTATCCAACCTTTTGAAAATGCAATCCTTATTTGTTCTTCCATTTCACCACGTGTATTTGCCTCCTTTAAAACCTTTATCTTCTAGATTGCACACACTAATGCAATGGTTGAAGTCCCTTACTTCTGATTCTGTGACTTGTCGTCCCCCTAGTTTCTCTTCTGAGTTACTGATAACATTAAAATCTCCCCCTATCAGCCATGGTATAATTATTGTAGTGTCCAAGTCATACATAGATTCCCATAGTTGCAATCTTTCTCCTTGTGTGCATTTTGCATACACCAAAGAGATCAATACCTCCAGACCCAAATTAATGTTGTGCAATTTGAGTGTTAACATTTGTTCTTTCTCTCTAATCACTTCATACTCCATTATCCCTTCCATTGGGGTTAGCAGCATCATGTTGTATTCCCAATTTTCTCTTAAAATCCTCTAAACTTTGTCTATCTTCAAATGGTTCCAACAACCCCACAAAATAGTATTGAAATCTTTTATGCATGTTCATAAGTCTAGTAAACGCCTTTTGAGTATTTACAGACCTAATGTTCCAAATTAAAGCCTTCATTGATAGTTGGAGTTCTTGACGTTATCTTTGATTGTCGGGATATTATTTGTGCCCCTGTATTTTCTCCATTCTTGTGTTTCCTCTGCTTTGTATGACTGATCTTCATTTTGCCTATTTGAGTAGGCGATAAATCTCCTTGTATAGCTACCTTTTCCATGATTTCAGTTAGGTCACCTTTATCAATACATTCCTCATTTTGGTTCTCTCTTTCCTCTTCATCATCATTCCGACTTGCCAGTGCGAGGAAGTTTTCATTATTTATTTCAGATAGCACTAATGCTCCTTTATTGATTTGGGCATAAGTATCCTCATTGTCCTTCTCAACTTCTTGCTGCCTTTGTAACCCTTGCATTTCTTCCATATTCCCATGTTTATTCTCTTTGTTCTTCTCTTTGATATGATTATCTTTGTCTATTAGATCGTCTGTCTTTTCACTTTGGCCAAAAGTTTTAGTAACCCAGTCCTTAGTGTTTCCTGCCTTCGCCTCATCACCTGTAGTTACCTCCTTATCATGCTCATCATCCTCCCTAAGTGCTTCAAAGGAGTTTTCATCATGATAGATAATTTCCCCTTCAATATGTCCATATCTATCCTTTTTATACTTATTTCTTCTCACCATCCATTCTTGTCTATTTTGTTTGTTCCCCACTACTTTTCCACTTGCCAACACCTTTTGCTGATCTTAGCTGGTCTCCTTCTTTATTTTCTTCGTATAATTCAAGATGGAATGTCCAGCAAGTGTGTTCATCATGTCCTTGGAGGCAACATTCCTTACAATATTTAGGCATGTAGTCATATTGTACTTTCACCCATTTGAACTTCACTACTCTAATGTTATCATCTTCTTCATTTATTCGTATCCTTTGTGGTAGTTTTGCCATCAAATCCACCTCAATTTTGATTCTAGCACAACTCAGCCTCGTCTGATTCTTTGTCGCCATATACACTGTAAGCGATTTTTCAACTGCGTTGGCTATTGAAAAAATCGCTTCTTTAGCAAAAAATTTGGTGGTAGATCTGGGAATGAGATCCACGCAACACATATGGTTGTTTCCACATCCGGTTCAAACCATGGGTCCCATTTAAGGGTTCTCATCTGCCAATAACTCTTCTTTGCCTTCACATAAAAGGTCGCCGTCGAAAGTAAATGTACACAGTCCTCCATAGTAGTGAGTCTGATCAATATGTGTCGCGCATCTAACACACCTATCGTGTATTCACTTTTGACTCCACACTGCCCTGGTATCACTTTCCTCAATTCCTTGATTTCGAGCTTGCCATATGAAAATTTTCCTACTATTGCATATTGCAGGTTCTCCTTGACTATCATCAATCTCACTTCTGATGTCTTCCACGTGATGCTTGGTTCTCCATGAAGTAGGAATACTGGTTTGGGTGGTACATTAATAATAGATGGGACAATAGGTTTTGGTTTTAGTAAAGTGGCATATTGGGTTATATTCTGAGGTATGGTGGTTTGTGATACAAGTAGTTCTCATTCAAGCTAATAAAGTAAATAATATTTTCTAGTGCAAATCGGGGAAAAAAATAATGTTGTGGTGATTGTATTTGATGATTCAAATTAGCAGGACCCTCCTTATAATGGGACTAGCAGGACCCTCCTCACAATGGGATTAGCAGGACCCCTCCTCATAATGGGACTAGCAGGACCCTCATTATAATGGGATTAGCACGACCCTCCTCATAATGAGATTTAGTTTAACAGGACCCTTCTCATAATGGGATTAGCAGGAACCTCCTGGATAATGGGACTAGCAGGAACCTCCTCATAATGGGATTAGCAGGAACCTCCTCATAATGGGACTTAGACTAGCAAGACCCTCATCATAATGGGATTTGCAGGACCCTTATCACAATGGGACTTAGATTAGCAGGACCCTCATCATAATGGGATTAGCAGGACCCTCCCCATAATGAGACTTAGACTAGTAGGACCCTCTTCATAATGGGATTTAGTTTAGCAGGACCCTCCTCATAATGGGACTAGAAGGACCATCCTCATAATGGGACTAGAAGGACCCTCTTCATAATGGGATTAGCAGGACCCTCCTAGATAATGGGATTAGTAGGACCCTCCTACATAATGAGATTTAAATTAGCAGGACCCTCCTCATAATGGGATTAGCAGAAACCGCCTGAACAATGGGATTTAGTGTAGCAGGACCTTCCTAGACAATGTGAATTAGTATAGCAGGACCCTCCTCACAATGGGACTAGCAGGACCCTTCTCATAATGGGATTAGCAGGACCCTCCTTATAATGGGACTTAGATTAGCACGACCCTCCTCATAATGGGATTATCAGGACCCTCTTCATAATGGGATTTAATTTTATAGGACCCTCCTCATAATGGGATTAGCAAGACCCTCCTCATAATGAGACTTAGATTAGCAGGACCCTCCCCATAATTGGATTAGTACGACCCTCCTCATAATGGACTTAGATTAGCAGGACCCTCTTCATAATGGGATTATCAGGATCCTCTTCACAATGAGACTAGCAGGACCCTTCTCATAATGGGATTTAGTTTAACAGGACCCTCCTCATAATGGGATAAGTAGGACCCTCCTCATAATGGGACTAGAAGGACCCTCCTCATAATGGGATTAGCAGGACCCTCCTCATAATCGGACATAGATTAGCAGGACCCTCCTGGATAATGAGATTAGCAGGACCTCCCTGAATAATGGGATTAGCAGGACCCTCCTGGATAAGGGGAATTAGAGTAGCAAGACCCTCCTAAACAATGTAAATTAGTGTAGCAGGACCCTCCTGGTGATTTAGTGTAGTAGGATCCTCATGGACAATGGGATGTAGCAGGACCCTCCTGGACAATGTGATTTAGTGTAGTAGGACCCTCTTGGACAATGGAATTTAGTGTAGCAGGAGCCTCCTGGACACAATGGGAATTAGTATATCAGGACCCTCCTGGACAATGGGATTTAGTGTAGTAGGACCTTCTTAGACAGTGTGATTTAGTGTAGCAGGACCCTCCTGGAAAATGTGAATAAGTATGGCAGTACCCTCATGAACAATGGGATTTAGTGTAGCAGGATCCTCCTGGACAATGGGATTAGCAAGACTCCTACATAATGAAATTTAGTTATTTTCTCCTAGGATAAATGCTTCCTAGTCTGAGACCTTTATTTTTATTTTCTACTAGAATAAACACTTCCTAGTCTGAGTTTATTTTTTTTAAAAAAAATTACATCTCCTAATTACTCCCAAATTTTTTCCAATGAAAACTGGGCAAAATTTTTGTGCATTTCTTTTGCTTCTGATGGTTTTCAGGTTTCTTCAAGCGTAACATGGATTTGAAATTCAAGAACAAAGTTTCAACTCTTTTCAAAATGATCAATCCCATGATAGCCAGAATCAACTTCTTCAATGCATGTAGCAGCCTGACTTCCTCACATCTTTTTCTATTCAGCTTTTGATAAAAAAAACATGCAGTCATTCAAGAATATATTCAAATTGTCATTTTGAAGAGTGCCAAAAACTCACTCTAAGTGGCAAGTTAAGCATCAGATCCATTTAAGATCAAGATACTCACAAAAATCAAGGTGATATCTCAAAGTGAAGACTCAAGTGAAGACTCAAGAGAAGCTGCATAGATAGGAGCTTGTACTTTTATTTTCCTTTTGACTATTAGTTTTCATTTTTTTATTGAAAGGATAGGAGCCGTGACCTGGAGCCTCGATGGAACCTCACTTAACTTCCAACTCATTACCTCATCTCCTTGAACTACACGTGGCCTGATTCCCTTATAACCCGGGATATGTAGGATGTCCAAAACCAAGACTCGGCCGCACAAATTTTTCCTTCAAATAAGAGTTCGGTCAAAACTTGTCACTTTGTCTACTTCTTGGTTTGCAAACTCTTCGTGTTTGCAGTCAAAGAGGGGCAAACTGTAGACACGTAATTTTTGATCGAACTTAAAGTTTTACACCATTTTTAAAGCTCAAATATTTTATAAAGATCTAAATTAAATATTTTGACTTTTACCTTATTTTATTAACTTTATTTTAAAAGATTTGAAAACTACAAAAAATATATGTTTTCTTTTAATTTAATTTTTTTAAAAACCAGCTAGTATTTCCTAATTATATTTTTAGACTAGCTATTTGACTTTTCTTATATTTTATTAGTTCAAAATAATTAGTTAATATTTTTATTTCTATTATTA
>JAJOOR010050469.1:0-12278 GCA_036250505.1 Solanum acaule | reverse complement strand
CCCCCCCCCCCCCCCCCCCCCAGGTCAGGGTGAGTTTGAATATATGCGGGTGTGGACTAGAGCGGGGCGAGTCAAAATAAAATAATTTAAATTATGTGTAAATACGGTGCGTGTGCGGGTATGATTTAGGATTTAACATGATCTGAAAAGTTTAATCTAACAATTCATCAATGTTCAAAGATATTCAAATGATTTTTTAAAAGCAATTTGAAATGTATCATTTACACAAAAATTAAAATTAAAAATGAAAATAAAAATAAATCATTCTGCAAATTAAAAAACTGCAACATGTATTTTACTACTACAAATTTGCAATTACTTAACAAAACTAATGCATCAAAATCTAATTTCATTTTTAGTATTGATGAGATTTATTATTAGAAGTAGCCTTTAAAAACTTAAAGATTGTGTCAATTTTAAAGATTCATTTTTATGCATCAACGGCAAAATAAAATGTTCTTATTAATTTCATATTTTTGTATCAAATATAGTAAAAAATAGAAATAGAATTAAAAATTATGCGGGATGGATTTATGTGAAGCAGGATAAGGTGGGTCGAAATTGATGTTTTTTCTATGCGAGGAGGAGTGGAACGTATAAAAGTATTCACAGGTTTATGTGGATTTTCTCGACAACCTTCCCGATTGCCATCCCAAATAACAAAGTTAAAAGCTTAACATAAATCAATTACCAGGAGTATACAAAGGATAAGCCCACAATTGTTTTTGATATATTCTTGAATAGAATTTGCCAAAGGGGGGGGGGGGGGATTACTGAACATAAACTAAATGCTGAAAGCGAGAGAGAAGCCGAAGAGATGAATAAAGTGGGAAGAGTAGGAAGATATTTATCACGCCCTGAGTCTACACCTTAGCCATGGCTGCACACAGAATCATTCCTGGCCCGAGCGAGCGCTTTGTCTGGCATGGCATAAAATTGAACACTGACAAATGTGGAAGCAAAGATTTATAGTAATGCTAAGCTATTGAATACTGAAGCAATGTTTTATAAATAAAGAACATTAAATCATTCGAGCAAAAGTTTAAAATAGAACTAAGACTATCAATGTCTATGACTCATAATTGTGTATTTAGAAGCCTCTAAAACAATTTAGCTAGATAAGTCTACCAGGACAATATTCTTGACTGCCTGAAAGTTAACAGAACTGAAGTGATTAGATCTACCTAATCATAACCGAAGTCCTCTGAATGTGGAGAAACTTAGTGAAACATTTGACCACGAATTTGAATTAGAATGACAAAATCTACATCATAAAATGATGCAGCTCAAGTAGCTTCAATATATAGAATGTATTGGTATGTAAGTTAACGACTAAGATCAACAATTATATTATGACTAAAAAACTATAAACGATACCTGAAGTACGGTAAGTCAAAATGGTGACATATGACATAATATTTCACAAACAAAAATGTACATGTGAGACCATATTTTTTGAAATCATATGATTCTAGGACTTGGTCTATCTAGAACCTTCATTCACTCGGTGCTAAATACTACTCTCAAAACATACTATCTATATAGCTCATAACATATCTATTAAGCTTATGTAAAAGCTTGTTACGAGCCTTGCTCATTTTTTTTCTAAAACATATTTTGTTGTGAGACGAAACTCAAATCTTTGTTTCTAAAATCATATGTTAAAATCTCTTTGTAAAACATATTTTTTAAATCATGAGATTTTTCTAGAACATCGATAAATTGTGATTTCTCAAAATATTTTTCATGATAACATAAAGACTCTAAAATTATGCTTTGAAATATAAAATTCATGAATCATAAAAAGTATCATGTCAGTAACTCATAAGAATGACCATGAAAAACCTTACTATGTATAAATGGAAGTACAATAGTCAAGCAACCATAATCATGAATAAATAATTCTACAAATTTTGCATTTCAATTCATAAATGTGAAAAATTTAAACCCTAACTATGGAACTAAGTTCATAAAAATTAAGAAATCTTCGATATGAGGATGAAATAAATTCCTCATTGAAGTTCTACATACCTTAATTTTGAAGCTTGAGGAAAAATTGTTATTTAAATATCTAGCGTGCTTGTAAATCTTGTTCTTTGAAGTGTAGGAGAAAAATAAAATAGTTAATGTAACTTATGAAATCTAATTGAGTTTGACTTTTGGAGGAAGTTAATAGTCATAGGTTAGGGATATGGAATGAGGAATGATGAAAATACCCCAAAATGTGTGCAATGAAGAGAAAACAAAAAGAATTTCAGAGCACATGTGTGTGCTCAGGAAGCTGGAGCCTACTTCGCACGTAGCTCATCGCTCGGTCATCGAAGTAGCACTAGCATTCCGAGGCGGTCGCGTGACGGAAATCTTCTTTGTGTGGTGATTCACGCAAACTACGTAGTGCCTAGTAAAATGGGCGTAACTTTTAGCACATAACTTGGAGTGACGAACAATCAAAGATATTTGTAAGAAAACTTCAAGACCTATCATTTGGTTGGTAGTAGGCCACAAAACTCTTCATATGCAAGGAGTCCTTTTGGACCTTAATTCACGTCTAATACATTTTCTAACTTTATAATTGGGACTTAACATACATCAATAATTAATAATCACCACGTATGAACCTATACAAATACGAAGAATTGTTTGAATCTTCGCATAAATGTTTTTGGGATATTACAGTTTCATAAAATTGTGTCAACACTAAGTACAAGGATAATGCATGTAAATGCTACAACACTCTTAAGTCGGTCAAATTAAAACAAAATCACCAAAATACCCCTTACCACATCAATCAATCTTAGCGTAGGCAGGCCAACAACCAATATAGAATCATTACCATGGACGACTAATACAAACTAATATGACGACCCATTCTCAAAGTACCGCCCTTAAGCCTCTATTAAGTGAAATCATTTAATAACGGATAGATAAAAGTGATGAAAACCCTCACACGAGGAAAAAAGAAGGGTTTCATTAAGATAATTCTCACATGCAATAGAACAAGAAAAGTAATCAATAGCATAATACTTTTGGACTCTAACCGAACTCTTTTTTCCTTTGAGAAGGTACAAATACGAAACAAGTAACCTATTGATATTGAAAGACCTAACTTAAATTTTAATGTATCATTTCTAGATCTAATGAAATTCATAGGTATAAAAAGACACCCTACTAAATAGAAATTATTTGTTTAATCATAATTCAATTGTTAAAATGATGGTATAAGGTTACCTATTAAACTATGACTGTATTCCCAAAGGCACACCTTAACTAAAGTAAGGTCCTATTACCTCCCTGAACTCATTTATTTTGTAATTTTATACATCTTTTGGCTTATGTGGCACACTTCATGAATCCACGTAATTTAGGGGCGTGGGAGATGTTTGGATGCTAGGTAAGATAAAAAGGTGTACAAAATTACAAACAAAATTGGTACAGGGGGTAATAAGACCTTAGCTTAAGTAAGGTGTCTCTCTGGGATTTCGGTCATAGTCTAGGGGATACTTGTGCCTTACCCCTAAAATGATTAACAAGAACTAAGGAAAAGACAGAAATTTACCCCTGAACTAGTTCTGAAAAGTCAGTTACACGCTTAAACTAATATGATGACCTATTAAAACATCTGCTACTAAATAGTGAATATTTTACCCCCAAGACGTGTAGAACCACTCTCACAATGAGAGGTGTATCACCGTTGCGCCACATCAATGTCATTTCACTACCACATCAAATGCCATTTCAAATTTTGACTAAAAATCTCCCTGTCATTCAATTGTTTCTTTTTCAATGAACACCACCATGAAACCTGTAACACCCCGTATCCTAGACAGACCAGAATGCAGATATCAAAAGTTGCAGGTGCCACCAACTGGCACCACCCACGGATCGTGGAGTGACCCACAGACCATAGATGGGTTTCGTGGTTGGCCACTTGTAGTCCCTCCCCAGAAACCCAAAAAATCTCCGCCAATGGTCAACCCATGCTAGGACCTACGAACCGTAGGTGGGACCACGGTCTGTGGTTTAGACCCTTGTGAACTAGTCTCTGAAGCCAAATGATGGTTAACCAGAATGGACCGTAGGTCCACCCACGGTCCATCGGTTAGGTCCGTCAGTGGCCCTGACAACTTTTAAGTTAGGGATCTTTTGGACTTTTCCTTATGCGTTGGACCCCTAAACTATGTCGTTTAACAACTAAACTATGTGGTTTTTGTCAGTTTTAGCCTAGCAACAAAATTAGAACCTAGTCTAGTAAATTCTTTCTCCAAATTCATCCAATTAGAACGAAAAGTGGAGAAAGCAGTTGAGCAGCCCTAGTCCAAGAATGCAACAAGTTTTCGTCTGTTTCAGCCCCAAAATAGAAAGATTTCTCTATGGAATTCATCACTAGGTTTGTGGGATTTCACTAGTGGGTTTCTTTCACCCATTAGGTCCCTAGATTTCAGTCAGAAACTTTATTCTCTCAATATTACTTAGACCTAGGGTTTCTAGTATTTTAGATTTATGTTGTGATTCAGTTGTTTGACTAATCCAAATCAGATTATCATGTTTTCGTAACTATGTTGCTCCATTATTGCATGAAATTAAGAACCCTAGTTGTGTAGATTTGTTTAGTTCATGAATTACACTTGCTAGGCTAGTTTATTCAGTTATATATGCCCCAGTTAAGAATGTTTCATTATCAGTACATTAATGTTGTATTTTCAGTTTGCGTCAGTATTTTGAGTTATTCAGTATTATAGAAACTCAGTCATAATGTGTTACTTACGTAATCAGTTGGGAGTAGACTTAATACCGAGTTGGACTAGGGTCAGTCACCCTCATAGTCCCAGAACTACGTGCTCCCATAGGTTTGTAAGTCCCTTCTGTGGGCATCATATTTAGTGATCGCGCCGGTCATGCCTCTATACCTTTGTCAAGGTACATTGGGTCCTCTCGATGGGGCGTATACATCGGAATCCACATTTAGCTCATGTAGTTTTATGTCAGTTATTAGTAGCTCGCACAGTCAGATTCTAGTGCATTGACCAGGTTATCAGTTACAGCTTAGTACTAAGTTTCAACATGATATGTACTTAGTCATTCCATTCAGTTTAGTTCATATTCAGTATGTTTGGTATACTTTTCATGTTCATGTTATATCATTGTTCAGTATGCTTTATTCTATGATGTATGCTTAGTACCTTTCAAGTATTGATACATACTCTGTGCTACATTTTCTCGTGATGTAGGTTTAGGTCCTCAACATTCAAATCAAGCATAGATCGATTCCTGATCTCCAGTTTAGCAGTATCAGTGGTGAGTCCTCATTCTTTGAGGATGATTTACATGATTTCTATTCAGTCTTCCCTTTTCAGTTTTAGTTTTGCTAGAGTTAGCTAGGGGCATGTCCCATTATCTCTAGACAGTTAGAGGCTTTTATTCAGACATAGACACATTCATCTTTAGATGTGAGTTTGATCTTTTAGTTGTTATTAAACTCATAGTTTCTTTATATTCAGATCAGTATTAGGTATTCCCCACTTTCAATTAATTATGGTTTTAAGCTTCAGCATAGTATCTCTATATTCAGTAATCCTTTAGTATGCTTATGATATGTCAGATCAGGGTTAGCTTGGGGTCACTCGTGATCCTTGGTCTCGTGTTTACGTCCAAGGGGTAGCCTCGGGGTGTGACAAACTTGGTATTAGAGCATTAAGTTTACGTGTCCTAGGATGTCTGAAAATCCTCACTAAGTAGAGTCCGTTTCATGGGTATGAAGTGCACCACATCTAATGAGAGGAAGGATACGAAGTGTTTTAGGAAAAATTCACTTTCTTGCTAGTCTTATCATGTGTAGGTATGATACACCTTCTAACTAGTCCTTTTGCGTTCCAGATCATGCCTCCTAGTAGAGCTTACACAAGGAATGTGAATGCATGCAACGCTAACAAAGATCCTCCACTCCCAGATCAGGAAGTTTTGAATGCAGAGTTTTGTAATGCGATTAAGCTTTTGGCTCAGAGTCTGACTATCCAGAACAATCAGCAGGTTCCAGTTCCTGCAAATGCTAGTGCTGGATCAGAGGCGGCTAGGGTTCGTGATTTTGTTAAGATGAATCCCCTTGAGTTTCTAGGGTCGTAATTTAGAGAAGATCCCCAGAACTTTATTGATGAGGTCAAGAAAATCTTTGGAGTGATGCAGGTGACTGAAAATGATAGGGTAGAGTTGGCATCCTACTAGCTCAAGGATCTAGCTCACATATGGTTCACGCAGTGGAAAGAAAACCGGGGTTAGAATGCAGGTCCTGTGACTTGGGAAAGCTTTACTGGAGCTTTTCTGGATAGATTCATTATGAGAGAGTTGAGGGAGGCTATGGCTCAATAATTCATGAATTTGAGGCAAGGTACAATGTTAGTCCAAGAGTACAGACTCAAGTTCACCCTAATCTCCAGGTATGCTCCGCATATGGTCACTGATTCGAGGGCACAAATGTTTATGTTTCTATTTGGTGTGTCCTACTTTGTGAAGACAGAGTGCATGAATGTTATGTTGTTAGATGATATGAATATCTCTAGGCTCATGACTCATGATCAATAGGTTAAGGGAGATAAACTTAGGGAAATGGCTAAGGACAACAAAAAGGCTAGGATAGGTAACTATGATTACTCTTAGCAGAAATCGAGTGGTGGAAATCACTCACATGTTCAGCAGAAATATTCATCCCCAACATTTTTTTAACTTCATCAACTAGTTTTCCATCCTCTAGGTTTCGATAAGAACACAAAGGTAGGGCATCATGCTCTAAGTCTTAGGGGAGTGTTTCAGTAGAAGAACCTACCCAACTTTTCCAAAGTTTAGTAGGAACCATCCATGTGAATGTCTTGCAGGAAAGGAATGATATTTTGGGTGTGGTCAGACTGGCCACAAGTTGAGGGATTACCTTTCTTCTAAAAGGGATAGGTAGGTAACACTAGTAGGGCTCAGTCTACAGCTCCTGTAGAACCAGCAGAGTACTTTATCTAGTACAGGTGGCGGTCAGCGCCAGAACAGGTTGTATGCTCTCCATGACTAGGAAGATTCTCTTGATATGGTCATTGGTACGGTACATGTATTTCATTTAGATATTTATTCTTTGATAGATCTAGAGTATACCCTCCTTTGTAACTCCTTATATAGCAGTGAACTTTGGTTGCAGTCCAAAAACTCTTTTAGAACCCTTCTCAGGGTCTACTCCAGTAGGTGACCCAGTTATAGCTAGATGGGTATACATAAATTACCCTGTCACAGTCTCTTAGAAAGTCACCTCAGCAGATCTTGTTGAGTTAGAAATGGTAGACTTTGATGTCATTCTAGGCATGGATTGGTTACATTTATGTAATTTCTCAGTTAATTGTAGAACTAGGATTGTTCGTTTTTAGTTTTCTAGAGAACGAGTCTTAGAATTGAAGAGTAGTAGCTCAATTTCTATGGGTTTATTTATTTATTTCCATAAGGCCAGAAAGATGATTTCCAAGGGGTATATCTATCATCTAGTTCGGGTTAAGGATTCAGGCTCCGAAACCCCAATTTTTGAGTCATTTCTTGTAGTAAATGAGTTTCCAGAAGAGTTTCACGGATTTCCTCTCGAAAGGGAGATTGACTTTGGAATTGATCTACTTCCAGATACCCAGCCTATATCTATTCGTCCTTACAGAATGGCTCCACCTAAGCTTAAGGAATTGAAAGAGCAGTTGAAAGACCTTCTAGATAAGGGCTTCATCGGACCCTGTATTTCCCCATGTGGTGCACAAATATTGTTCATGAAAAAAAAAGATGGTTCTCACAGTATGTACATTGACTATTGACAGCTGAACAAAGTCACAATCAATAATAAGTACCCTATCCCAGGGATTGATGACTTCTTTTCGAAAATAGACCTCAAATTTGGTTATCACCAACTCAAAGTCAGAGATAGTGAAATCCCAAAAATAGCCTTCACAACTCGGTATGGTCATTATGAATTTGTAATTATGACATTTGGACTAACCAATGCTCCTGTAGCTTTCATGGATTTGATGAACAGGGTGTTCAAGCAGTATTTAGACTTGTTCATTATCATATTTATTGATGATATCTTCATTTACTCTAGGAATGAGGAACAACATGCGACTCATTTGAGAGTTATCTCACAAACACTGTAAGATCTCCAGTTATTCGCTAAGTTTAGCAATTGTGAGTTTTGGTTTCAATCTATTGCTTTCCTTGGGCATATTATGTCTAGCGAAGGGATCCGAGTGGATTCTCAGAAAATAGAGGTAGTGAAACAATGGCCCAGACGTAGCTCTCCATTAGATATCAAAAGTTTCTTGGGTTTAGCCCGTTATTACAGAAGATTCGTGGAAGGATTTTCATCCGTAGCTTCTCCATTGACTAAGTTAACTAAAAAAAAAGGTTAAGTTTCAGTGGTAAGACGAGTGTGAGAAAAGCTTTGCAGAACTGAAAACTAGGTTGACTACAGCTCCTGTTTTGACTCTACCAGACGGTTCTGATGGTTATGTGATCTATGTGATGTATTGTGATACAGCGAGGTAAGGTTATAGCTTATACTTCTATATAGCTTAAGGTGCATGAGAATAACTACCCGACTCATGACCTCGAGCTTCCAGCCGTAGTATTTACCCTAAATATTTAGAGACATTACTTGTATGGTGTTCACGTAGATGTGCTCACATACCATAAAAGCCTTCAATATGTTTTCACCCAGAAAAAGTTGAATCTTCGCCAGAGAAGATGGCTTGAATTCCACAAGGACTATGATATGAATGTGATATACCATCCTGATAAGGCTAACGTAGTAGCTTACGCTCTTAGCAGACTATCCATGGGTAATGTAGCACATGTTGAGGAAGAAAGGAAAGAACTAGTAAAAATGTTCATCGGCTTACTCTATTAGGAGTTTGCCTTATGAGCATATCAGATGATGGTGTGACAGTTCAGAATGGGTCAGAATCTTCATTGGTAGCGGAGGTGAATAAAAATCAAGACGGTGATCCTATATTGCTTCAATTGAATGGTGCAGTTAATCAACAGAAAGTCCAGGTTTTCTCCAAAGGGGGAGATGGTGTGCTTCGCTACCAGAGTCGTTTATATGTTCCTAAGGTGGGTGAGTTGAGACAGCACATCCTTGCAGAAGCCCATAACTCCAGGTATTCTATTCATCCAGGTGCCACTAAGATATATTGTGATATGTGGGAAGTCTTTTGGTGGAATGGTATGAGGAGGGACATAGCAGATTTTGTGGTTAAGTGCATCGATTGTCAACGGGTGACGGTAGAACATCAAAAACCAGGAGGTATGACTCATTAAGATTAACATTCTTACATTGAAGTGGGAAGTGATCAATATGGACTTCATTACATGTTTACCTCGTACTCCCAAACAACATAATTCCATTTGGGTAATAGTATATAGAGTTACTAAGTTTGCTCACATTTTGGTGGTTAACACTACGTTAAGTAGATGGTGGTAATTTATAGCAAAGAGAACATTGAAAAATATATAAATCCAATAAATCTAGCAAAAAGCACACCTCTAGCAAGTAATATTTGCAAATCTAAGTAGCAAAATTTCAAATTGAAAGAAAAACACACAATAATCATGAAAGAAAACGGGGGAAAGACGTGTACTTTTTGCTTGTTGTTGGATGGAGTAGACCTCTCTAGAACATAAAACTAAGATATTTTGAATGGAATATGTGGAAGGCGGTGGACCTTTGAAACACGTAGCAAGTACAAACACTAACAAATCAACTAAATAAAAATTAACTTTAAGTAGAAGGTTGCAATTTATAGCAAAGAGAACATTGCAAAACATATAAATCGAACAAACACAACATAAAGTGCACCTTCAGTAAGGAAGATTTGCAAATCTAACTAACAACACTTCAGATTGAAAGGAAAACCCAAAATATTCACGAAAGAAAACGGGGGAAAGAGGTGTACCTTTTCCTTGTTGTTTGAAGGAATAGACCTCTGCGGAATATAAAACTAAGATTTTTGGAATAAAAGATATGTAAGGAAGCAGATCTACATTTTTGGAATAGAAGATGTGGAAGGCGGTGGACCTTCGAAACACGCGGCAAAAACAAACACTAACAAATCAAATTAATCAAAATTACACTTTAAGTAGAAGGTGGTAATCTATAGCGAAGAGAACTTTGAAAAAATATAAATCCATCATAAAACGCACCTCCTGTAAGGAAGATTTGCAAATCTAAATAACAACACTTCAAATGTAAAGGAAAACCCACAATATTCATTAAAGAAAACGGGGGAAAGTGGTGTACCTTTTCCTTGTTGTAGGAAGGAGTAGACTTCTCTGGAACATAAAATTGAGATTTTTGGAATGGAAGATGTGGAAAGGTGTGGATCTACATTTTTGGAATAGAAGATGTCGAAGGCGGTGGACCTTCGAAACACGTGGTAAGAAAAAACACTAACATATAAACTAAATAAAAATTAACTTTGAGTAGAAAGGGGTAATGTATAGCAAAGAGAACATTGAAAAACATATAAATCAGACAAATCCAGCAAGAAACACACCTCCGGTAAGGAACATTTGCAAATCTAAATAGCAACATTTCATATTGAAAGGAAAAACCCACAATATTCATCAAACAAAACGGGGGAAGGAGGTATACCTTTTCCTTTTTAGATGGAGTAGACATCTCTGGAACATAATACTAATATTTTTGGAATGGAAGATGTGGAAGGCGATGGATTCACATTTTTGAAATAGAAGATGTGGACCTTCGAAACACGTGGCAAGAACAAACATGAATTGGAAAAGTGAAATTATAGAATTACCCTTTTGCTCTGCTGAATAAACTCACACTTGTATATAATGATGATGATAATGATGACATGCATAGAATAATATGTAAATTAAAGTTAAATTTCCGATTACATAATTTAATAATTGGGGGGGCGGGGCGGGGGGGGGGGGGTTCAATTACCACTTTCTTTCATATTATTTCCCTTTTTAGTAATTATCTAGTAATAAAACAACTTAAAAGTGTAAAATAAATACTTGATAAATATTATTAATATTGATAAATTTTAAGTGATATTGATTAAACAATTTTAATTTTTTTTTGGGCAAATCTAATGTGAAGAGGTCCATAGTTTAAGTATTTTCATCATCGATCATTGATAATTTTACTCAAAGTAGTTACAAAATATACACAAATACTATCGAAATTCAAAATAATAAAGTAATAACTAAAGCATATGAACTTAAAACTAAATATCATGACTAAAATGAATCCCATCATTTCGGGAAAACAGTATGCTAATTAAATTAAAGTAGAACAAAAAGGACATTTTTAATTAAAAAAAAGATCGAAAAATGTCCTTACTACTGTCATTCTTCAACTTCAGACTCTCTCTTATATAATATATAAATATATATTAGTGTGTAGATGCTATTATTTCTAATAATATTAATCATATTATTAGATGATATTACGTTTTTAAGTTCAACTATTTGTTTTCCATCCATTAGTGTGTATAGATGCTATTATTTCTAATAAAAACATAAATTTAAGATTCTACTCGGATGAAGTGGTTAATAACATAAATATGCAGTTTGTATTAATTAATTTGAATAAAAAATATTCTTAAAGATAATAAAATAAAGATAAGAAAAGTTTCTAAACATATGTGACATATAGCAAAAGAAAAGGTTTTGGCTTATGATCAGATACAAATATACTATGGTTAATGTCTTAATATTTTTATGTGACAAAAATTCATCAGGGGCAATTATGAACTTTAGCTAACTTTAATATGCAAATGAAATATTAACTAGGCAAAAAAACATAAAATGCACCCTAAAGATAATGCAATAAGTTGAATACATATCAACAATGTTTACTAAAACTCTTTGACCCCCTAATTTTGTTATATTCTGCTTCACACAATTCGCAGTTCAACAAGCGATCAATTTTTTGCGATCATGGGTATAATACTTTCTAGTAGTAGTCCTTATAGGAAAAAGCATAACTTCACTCTTGAATTTGTCTCAAAAAGTCAGTTACACACTTAAACTATCATGACGACCTATTACACACACACCTTTACTATTTAAACATGATTTTTTTACACCCTTAAACTGACGTGGCAAACAAGAAATAAGAAAAATGAGTTTGGTGGTAAATAAAGTAAAAAAAAATAATTAAAATCTTCTTCTTCACATGCAATGTCTTCTTCTTCTTTGTTTTTTTCATCATTTTTTCATGCCCAATTTCCATCCACCCCACT
>JAJOOR010050468.1:0-10575 GCA_036250505.1 Solanum acaule | reverse complement strand
ATTGGAACAATAAATTCAAGAATATAGACACAATTTTCCTCCTCCATACACTCTTCTATAGGCTCAGATGGCTCGATTAATTTCTCATCATCTAAACATAATGTGGAAAAATGATTGGAATGAGGTCCAATGCGCCCTAACTTATGAATTATTTTATTATTTACACCCTCATATTTACACATACTAGAGTTTTTAAAAATAATATTATCTACTTCATTACATAACTCTAGTGCACTCTTCTCAACAATGACAACATCAATAAAAGTATGATCAAGCAATTGGCCCTCAGCTTTTTGCTCTTCAAGTTGTCTTATAAGTATTTTTTCTTCCTCACACATATTATTACTAAATTATTGGGTGTCATATGATTTAATCTTTGCACTCAACTCAAAATTTAATTTATAGAGATCCCAATCATAGGTTTTTTCATCAATCATGCACTTAAATATTGATTTATAGCACAGTATCAATAAATCTTCCATGTCTCCACACAATTTATTTTGTTGAGAAAAAAATTAGCTTATAAGAATTCATAATATCAGAAGTACACAAATTACAAGAACACTTAACACTACATACTTTTTCAGATGACATGTCAAGAAGAGTAAAACATATAATAAAGAAAAGTAAATTCAAAACAAATAAAAGAAACAAAACAAAAAAAGGACTACAAGTCAAAATAAATACTAAAGACAATTTCTAAGCATATCCGGTAGCGGCGCCATTCTTGATAACGTTCAAATATACTTTTTGAAAAGAAATATAAACGATCGTATGCAATATATTCATCCAACTATGAGTCGGGGTCGATCCCACAGAGAATATGGAAGAATATTATCAATAGTAAATATTTAACTCGATAGTCGTTATATAAAAATGGGGGATTTAAATTGAAATAAAATAAAAACAATAAAAAGATCGCTTTGAACTAAGTATTTATTTATATTCAGATTATTAAAAGTAACTAGGAATGTGTTCCCCATTAGCTCATAACTCATTAATCCTAATAATAGTAATCCTTTTCTAATGTATTACATGCAAAGTGATAAGTTAGGTATCTCTAAATCCTTGGTCCAGCATCTAGAGAATTTCACCCCGCACCTTGGTCCGGCTGCATGTGTATAATTTACTAAACCCTTACCTTTACCTCATATTAGACATCATAATCGATGTTTGACTTAGTTATTACTTTTCACCGATCGACACTAGCCTATTAGATAGTATCACAATAAATCTATGTTGATAGTTCTTTTCTTGTTGATTACCTCCTTGGTCTGGCAAGTAGCAACAAGGCGAGTTCTAACATTGGCAACCGTTAAAAAGACTTCTAAACGAAAGAATTATCAATGCATACAAAACACTATTTAAGAATTGCTTATTTACTATTCATACTTTGTTAATCGCTCATGGTTCCCACAACCCTAGTTATGAAAGTTAGCTACTCATTATCTCCAAAACACAATCAAAATTTATTAAAATAAATATGCTTGTGTTAATCATAAAAAGTTAAGAACAATAGCTAAACTATCTTTTATTAATCACGAATACAAATAAATAATAAAGCGGAAGAAAGAATAAACCACAATTCTTTGGCCTTCACGGCGGCTCTTCCAAAGTTCCTAAGCTTGAAGAAAATTTATATTGTGTATTGTTTCTTGGTTCTTCACCTCTAACTAATTATTTCTATGCACTATTTACAGATGTAGGAACCCTAAATAAAATAATTAAGTTTAAGACAAATTAGGAAAACAAAACCCAATTAAATTGGATTGTCCGTCTCTTTTTTTTCCGTGTTGATGGAAGTGTACGTCGCCTCATAATTGTGACAGCTTCAATACTTGCCACGTGTACAACAAACATAACAATTACAAATCATTTTGATGCCACCGTTTCCTTATGTATATAAATATATTATTTTATTCAATTTAATTCATTAAGCTGTCTGCTTGATTTCCTTCTTCAATCTTTCATCTTTAATACGTTTTAGCTCCAAACTTCATTTTCCCACCAATTTAATCCTACAAATAAAATACACAGTTTAGCATAATTCAAAAAATTCATGCTCAAAAAGGACAAATATAAATAATAAATGTGAGGAAATAATGATTAAAAATATGTATTTTAGCCTCACATCAGTGGGTATTGGGTTGTCATGGGTTCAGCTCGAGAGAGTGAATACTGAACCCTTTTCAACACATTCAGCTCGGCAGAGTGAATGGACTAAGGAGTAAGCTGTTCTTATTTGCTTGCTTGTTGGTGTTCGAGAGAAATCGACTTGATCAGCGTAAATTGTTTGAGAGAAAGTTTACATCCTCTATAGTCTAGTCTATTCACTAATTTACAGCTATTTACTAACAGTTGCAATTACCCATTTGTCGACATTAGTTAATAATCGAATCACATCCCAAGAACCCATCTCATTATTGCTATTCCTTGTTATTTGTTGCTGCTGTAGTTGATAATTATAATTAAAATAAACCCTGTTATTTGACACTCTTGTCACCCCCTGATTTGAATTATGTTTTGATTCGATACTGTCTATTCCTATGATTGACTTGAGCATACTCGTACTTTCCTATTGAATCTTAAACATGTACCACCCCCTGTGGGATTCGACCCCAACTTATTTAGTTGAGTTATATACTGACTAGCGATCGTGGACACTTAGAATTGGATGAAGTGTCCTTAAAATGTTATTCAAAATAGCGCCTCTGCCGGGGAGTGGTGTTCGTTAAGATTCTTTAGTTAAGTTGAATTTTGTTCTTGTTAGTTATAGTTGAATCTACTTATTTTAGGTTTTGGTTTGCTTGTTTGCATTTTGAAACATAAATTATGAGTGTGAACGGAAGCTATGGTAACCAAGTGGGCCACCAAGAAGACATCGGCAACCTCAACGATGTCAACGAGCCTAATGCTAATAACCCTCATCTTATGGGTGGAATTGGTGCCATTCGCTTGTCGCCGTTTGAAGGGAACATTGTGTTCCACATAGCTAGCACTATGCTACAGCTCTTGCAATTTGAGGGGTTGTTTGGTGGTTTGGCTCATGGGATCCCCATGAGCATATAAAAGTTTTTGTTAATGTTTGAGGACCGTTCTCCTTTAATAATATATCCAAGACTCGGTCCAGTTGAGGTTGTTTCCGTTTTCTCTAATGGGGGAAGTGTGTAAATGGCTGGCTGAATTACCACGAGACTTAACAACTTCGTGGGAAGAGCTTATCACCACATTTCAAGTACGATTTTTCCCTCCTTCCAAGATGATGACACTTCGAGACAACATTCAGAGCTTCGAGCGTCTAGAGGGTGATCCAATTCATGAAACTTGGCTGCAATTCAAGAAGTTGGTTCTTCAATGCCCAACTTATGGCTTGCCTGGCAACGTGTTGCTGTAGTATTTTTACGGAAGCCTTGATTCGGTAAATAAGGATGTTGTTGACCAACTTTCTCCTGGAGGTTTGATGCAGCAACCTTATGTGATAGTAGCTCAGCTCTTGGATGGCAAGACCCCAATCAACCGGGAATGGTACACCTGAGAAGACCAGGTCTCTCCTCTCACTTTCAAATTGACCAAGGAGCAGATGGAGAAAGACCAACAGAGGGATCCGAATATGGCCCAAATCATGACCCAAATCATGACCCAACTTGACATTTTGTCTAAAAATGTCATGGGTGTTGGTGCTAGGAGTGTCAATATCGTAGGATTTGGGTGTGTGAACCACGAAGAGTCCAAGTTTGAGGTGTTCTACAACGAAGAGGTGAGTTTCTTAGCCAACCAAGGTGGTGGTTATCGTGCAAACTACCCGAGGCAGGGTGGTAACAAAGGATGGAGCAGGGATGAAGGTTGGAGGGATCGTGATAGAGAATGGAGGGATAGAAATCCCTATTGGAAAGAAAGGGATGGGGAGAAGGACAGGTATATTCCTCCCAACAGCGCCAAAAGCCAAAGGATTCCGAGGGAGGTCGGTCGGAGGATATGCTTTCTAGTATCCTCATCGGGGTTGAGGGGTCGGACAAGATTTTGAAATAGATGAAGGAAGATGTTTCGACCCTTAACCAGATGGTTACCTCCCATTCCGTCTTTATCAAACAGTTGGATACCCTAATGGGTCATATCTTGTCTCATTTAAACTCGAGACAACAAGGGGGGTTGCCTAGTGACAGTATGGCCAACCCTAAGAATGAGGTTTAAGCGTGGACTTACATCATGTCGCGATGTTAACTAAGGCGCTTCTTAGGAGGCAACCCAAGTTTTATTTGCTTTCTTTTTGAGTTTGAAATAATGGTGTGTTGATTGTGCAGGTCAAAGTGTGGAATGCATTTGAAAAGTGCAAGTTGGCGAGCTATATGTGTAGTCGGTGACTCACAGAAGAATTCAGCGAGCCCGACTTGGACCGCCTTAGGACTCAATACATTTTGAAATTGGAGTCTACAAATCTCGACCATCCCAGGAGCAAATTGGCGAATCGTCGAACTGGTCAGCGATCACGACTTAAACTGTCGTTTGGGCCCCATATTAACTGGAGGTCCTGTAAAACTTAGATAGGTAAATGCCCACTCGGCGTGCCACCGAGTGGGTCGGCGAGCAAAATTTATTTCACCGAATGGGCGAGAACTAGATGGTTTTTAAAGGCCAAAGATTTAAACTTTCAAACTCTTTGATTTTCCCTCACTTTTGAACTTCCCAAACTCACACCCGCACAATATTTTCCATATTTTTGCATATTTACTGCATTTAGTCATCGAGTTTGTGTTCAGAGTTGGATATCTTTGCCGCCTAGCTTTTCCACTTTATTATTTGGCTTCAAAGGTTGGGTTTCCGAACCCTGAATCTATATTTAGAAATTTTTACTCATTTGCAAATGAATTTATATCTTAGTGATGTATTTTGGGCCTCTCTAATCGTAATTGTGTATGTGTGTGCTAGTTTTAATTCAAATATCATGCCTGTAATGCCTATATTGTTGATATCCTGAAATTTTTCGTGCTTAAAAGTGATTAAAATTGTTAGGTGTGCATAGATTATTGTTGGGTCAAGTCGGGTGAAGTCTAAGTAACCCACATTTGTGCCGAATGACGTAATTTTCCCAATGATAGGGCGGTTGACGTCATTCTTAAGGGCAAAAGTCGTAAAATGGCCGAATTTGATGGTGCATGTTTTGATTTTGTTTTTGGGGGCTGCGTGGTTGAATTTGGAAGTTGGGGTTGAAAGTAGGCACATTGGGTCGTTTGGCGAGCTGAGTTGAGCTCGCTGAACCACTCAGCGGCTTTCTGAATTCCCCTTATCGCCCTTGAGTTCATGCTTAATCTTGAGTTAGGTTCTATAACTTTTGGCGAGACACCTGAGTTCACCGAGTGCACTCGGAGACTCGCCAAATGTCTTCCTTGATCGCCTTTCTCTACGCCCCTAAGCCCTAAAAGCACTGTAAATTTCGGCGGGCTAATCGTTGCTCGCCGAATGCTCTTGCCGACTTACCAAAAGGCCTTTTCCATTGCTGACATGCCAAATTTTCTGGTAATTTCTGAGCCAATCCTTTCGGCGACTCGCTGACCAGATCAGCGAGTCTGTCTGCAACTATTTTTTTGCAACTTAGCTTGACTTATTTCTAACTTTTTCTAATGTTTTTGCAGATATGGAAAGAACCAACATTGATATGCCACCCCGTAAAGGAGCATGGGGTATTACTATGAATGAAGGAGTGCCAACCCTCCTAAAAAGGAAAGGTAATAGCCTCCAAATGGAGGAAAAGGCAAGGGCATGGGAAAGAGGCCCATATCTAAGACTCCAATGAACAACTCCGATAGTGAGGGAGAAGCCCTTAACTCCCAAGCTGTGTTATCTGAGCTGGAGGACGATCAACCTTTATAGTCCCAGAGAGCATAGATCCATGCCAGCTCTCATCCTGACTCTGCTAGAGTCCCAACAAACTCTTCTCCAGCAGATACAGTGCCAACTCCGGCACCTCCTATGGCTCCAATGCCACCAGTAGTTCCTTCTCCCCAACTCCTTTATAAAATAAAAGCAGATGGGTTAAGGACTATCCTTGAGGAGAAGCTACTATCTACAAAGGGCCATAAGGGAAAATACTCCTCAGTGAGGGACACTCTCCAGTATCACCGCTTTGAGCAGTTCACTAGACCCTGGGGCCCGTACATTCCTATATGGGTCCGGGTGTTTTACTCAGCATATGCTGACCTGGTTCCTAAAGGCAAGAATAAGGCTAGCTCTTTCAAACCAGTAGGGTCCATCATGGTGCGGGGGACTGTAGTGCATTGTAGCCATGACCACATCAACGCAGTACTTAATAGAGGATCAGTCTTTGACTACCCAAATGTGGCTACCACTACGGCATCATTGGATGAGCTCAAAGGCTTGTTGGCTCCATTCATTTTTGGTACCACCCCGAGGTGGATTGGGTCCAGAGTACCGATCGAGAAGAAGGACTTGAGAGTAGCTGCACGAGATTGGTTTGGATTCATTAGAAGCTCCATCATACCATACCAGAAAGAGTCCATCCTTCGCCATCCTAAGTCGGCCTAATGAGTCCACAATTTGGACTCATTTAAGTCTTTATTTTAATAAAGTTAGTGTCCTCAAATGCATATTTTGTGCTAATAAATGATGTAAATCCTTGTCTTTTAGGTATTTGGATTGAAAAACAAAGCATGGACACTAATGAGAAAAAAAGAACAAGGCAGCAGAAAGAACATAAAAAAGAAGGCCTGATGATCGCCTAACGCATTGGGTGAGTTGCCGAATGGCCATGATCTCACCTAAAGTTCTAATGTTCCAGGCCTTAAAGGAGAAAATCAAGTCAGCGATAGAAAGGATCAATCAGAACTTGAAGTTGCTGAAGGCCAACGCAAAAAGGCGATGGAATTGACCAAAGGGCGGATCGCTGATTGGATCGGCGATCTCGACTTATTGCGCCTAATGATTCTTCGCAACACATTTTTGGCGACTATAAATATATTTTTGAATCTTTAGTTTAGTATATATCCATCAATCAATCTAGTTTTTAATATAGAATTATCAATTTTGAAGGATAGAGTTGAGCACTGAGAATAGAGAGACAATATTTCCTTAGCTTTGAATATTTGAGAATTGCCATTTCTGTGAAATTGGAAGTGGGTGTTAAAGACTCTTCATCTTAGACCTCTGTAAAGACCATATTAATCTTACCCAATTGATGGAAACACAATTTGGTAACGATTTTTATCGTTTTATTATGTCTAGTTAAAACCCCAATTCTTGGGGTGTGATTATGGGTTGATTTAGCTATTGGGCATTGTTAATTGATAGTTTAAATGCTGTTTAAAAGTGTTTCATTCAGTAATTATAGCTTAATCTAAAGGGTCGTAGTTGCAAATGCAACTCTACCTATGTGTTTTTGGCTTGCTCGAGAGAGAGGCTTTAAAACCAAGATTATTTATTTGATGGTCTATGGGTATTGGGTTGTCATGGGTTCAGCTCGAGAGAATGAATACTAAACCCTTGTCCACACATTCAGCTCAAGAGAGTGAATGGACTAAAGCGTAGGCAGTTCTTAATTACTGCTTATTGGTGTTCGAGAGAAACCAATTTGATTCAAGGTAAATTGTTTCAGAGAAAGTTTATCCCCACTAAAGTCTAGCTTATTCACTGATTTACAACTATTTACTATTAATTGCAATTATCCATTTGTCTACATTAGCCCATAATCAAATCACATCCCAAGAACCAGTCTCTATACTTGTTATTTTCGTGTTATTTACTGCTGTAGCTGATAGTTGAAACCAAAACCCCCTGTTATTTGACACTTGTGTCACCCCAAACTTGAACCATGCTTTTATTCGTAAATGTTTTTACCTATGATTGACTTGAACATATTTTCACTTGGCTATTGATTCTCAAATACGTACCACTCCCTGTGGGATTCGACCCCAACTCATTTAGTTGGGTTATATTACTGACTAACGATCATTGGCACTTAGAATTGGATGAAGTGTCCTGATACGTGAAATCACGGCCCGCCTCAGGTCAATCATATCTAGGAAGAGTATTGACATGGGACTAATCATAAACAGGAGATGGCCATATGGGCCAAACAACATCATACATCTCTCTTATTCCCGGTCTTGATCACTAAGCTCTGCCGGCGTGCTAAAGTCCCTTGGGATACGACTAGAGATATTAAGGTTACCCCTTCATCCTCCATTGACATCCAGCGTATTGAGGCCGAGTACACTCGGGAGGAGGCCGACAAGAGGAGAGCAGCTCCAGTGGATACATCTCTTGATGATTTGACGGTGAGAGTTGCTTCTTGTGAGAGTAGATATGTGGAGTCTTCTGAGGTTTTGGCTATGAAAGCTGAAGTGGCAGATTTGAGGAAGGATGTAAACTATCATAAGTGTACAGACTTCACTTCACTAATAGAGGCACCGGATGATGTGGATGCCCCAGAAACTTCTAAGATTCCTCCGACCACCACCAGAGATGTTCATCGGGATAACATGGCAGCTGATGAGTCGGAGGTAGGGACTGACAAAGAGCAAATCGATGTGCGAGATACTAAGGTTTATGATGACTGGTTGACCATGAGGATGCTATGTTCGAGACTGCACGCCAGACCTCTTTGAGAGACACCACCATCGGTGTGTCCAGTGGCCTTGTCCTTCTGAGGTGACTTCGGGTACTGATGCCAAAGATCAGAGTGTTACAGCAGGCACTGATGCCCCGACAAATGGAGCGACTGTTTAGACATGATTCTTTTTACCTCCCTCTCTGTCCCCTTTTTGTTAATATTTGGATATTTTCTTGCATTTGAGGACAAATTGTTTTTGTTTTGTGGTGGGGTGAGGCCCACCTTTTGTGATCATTGTTCTGTTCATACATTGAATTTTGTGCTATATATTTTGTTTTGGCATTGTATTTTGTGGATGTTTGAGCTAGTGGCTCCTTATTTTGAATGTAAATGATTTTTGACCCTTTTTGAAAATTTTTGTGCCACCTCTTGATTGTGTTTGAATGTGGTTGTTCTCTTGTAAATTTGAGTATCGATATTGATCGATACTGATGATATGAATAGTTCTCATAATCGAACAAAAATGAGTGTGTGGCTACGATAAGGCCAAATGAGGTTGCAAGGTGGAGAGGCACACTGGTCAAGGGACCACGGGCAACACCACGAGCTGTGGTCCCTCTCACAACCCGTCAAAGTGGGCGTGGTCCCTGACGGGGCAACCTTATTTGGGGTCTTTTAAGTAATTTCATTTTAATTAATTATTATGTGGGGTAGTTTTTAATTGTTTTATATCACTAGTATATATAGTTTTAAGTCTTAAAACAAGTCATTTACTCCTTATTTCTCCAAAACCCAAATCAAATTAAAAGAGTTCTTCCCTCTCAATATTTCTCTCTCTAACTCAAGGAAGAAGAAGGGAGCCATTGAAGCTAGGGTTTCTGGATACAAAGTGTTCTTCCTCAAATTTCTTGGGGATTTACAAGCAAGGTATGGTGATCCTTCATCTAAAGGTAGCTTTCACCCCTAGAGTCCATTCAAAAGAAAAATTCAAAGTTTCATGTTTCTTAAAAACCTAGGATTTTACTCTATATCATGGGTTCCTTCTTCAAATATATTGAAGGGTTGTTTAATGACAAATTATGATTGAATTAGTGTTTAATTGATGATTTATGATGTAAATACTCTAAGAACCCATGTATTCTCTCAATTCCTAAATTGTGCCTTTATTAGTGGGTTTGTTGACTATGAAAGTATGTGAATAGAGTTTGTCTAAATTGCTTTAGGTTATTGAATTGTATCATTATCCATGACCTAGTTATAGTAAATTGTTGGTGTGTTGCTGATTTGAGGTTCATGGACTTGAAGGGCATAGTATGACGAATTGAGTATTATCATGATATCTTGTATTTGAATGTGAATCTAATGAAGTTAAGGTGATCATGTATTGAGTGTAATTGTGTTATTATTGAAAGACTATTTCTCTCAAAATGACACTCATGAATATGATGATGGAATGTGAAGGGTTCTTTATGTAATGTATATCTTGAATTGGTAGGCTTATGCATCCTTTTCTTGTATAAACGAATGTATTATTGATTGTTCAATCTTCGATCGATAGGCTAATGGCACCCTTCCACACATGTTATTAATGAGCCTTGGGATCGGTAGGCTTATGGAACCCTTCCATTAATGATGTTAATGAACTTTGAGATCGGTAGGCTTATGGTGCCCTTCCATGAATGTTAATGATGAACCTTGAATCGGTAGGCCTATGGATTTCACGACCCGAGAGCACCCCCTAGTCGTAACCAGCGTACACGACCTCTCGGAGGTCTAATACAAGCCTCTTAGCATTCATTCATCGCATAGACACTAAAAACCATAAAGAATTAAAAACTTTCTTTACAAAGAAGACATTTCATTTTTAAAAAAAACAAGCGGAAGACTTCTAGACTTTATACATGATGTCTCAAGACCATCTAATACTTGAATACAACATTGGGACTAAGCCCACTCAAAACTATAACAAAACTACAAGACATAAAGGAACATATTGGGTATTGTCCTCGAAT
>JAJOOR010050466.1:0-14289 GCA_036250505.1 Solanum acaule | reverse complement strand
TTTCTAGCTAACGATGAAATTTTTATATTCTTCAAATCGCTTAGCCTTAATATTCCTAACGAAGTTTTTGTACTCTTCAAATCGGAATATTCATTCAAACAGAGTATTTAATAAATTAGTGAAGTTTTAATATACTTCAAACCAAAGAAGTAGAAAATCAAGATTTTAGTCTCCAAAAATCAAATAAAATCAAATTTCACATGGAGTAAAAAACTATAAAAGTTTTTGGTCTCCAAACAGAATGCATATTAATACTAAAACAATGTTCTGAGATCATCACATAATGAACATTAATGTTAGATCTCATAACTTATAAATGATGGAAAAAGAAATAGATAAGAAACGAAAAATAGAACCTAATTTTACTTTCATAGAATCATATCTATCTGTCAGCAATGATTTCATGCAAGTCACTTTTTTGGACAATCTTATTCATTGAATTACATCAATTCAAATGAAATGTATATTTTTCATTTCATTGAACATGCCACAATGAATTTAAAGTGCAAAGCCATCAAATTATACGCATATATTTTTCGCTATTCCTTATGCAACTTGCAATTAATGAAATGGTCATTAATGTTTGATGCATCATTTCAGACCCACTACGGTGTCAATGATGGTAATCACTTGACTTTGCCTAAGCTTCCATTTGTGTTGTAATTAAATGTAATATAATGCATATCTCGCCAAAGGCCATCTCATTCTTTTTCGTTTTCTTTCTTATTTGTTTTCTCCAACAAAGTAGAACACACAAAATATGAACAGTATATTAAATTTGTTAAGCTTGTTATTTCTTGTATTCAGGTTAGCAAAACAGAAACACTAAAGATGAAATAGAAAGAAAGAATAAAGAAAAACTATCCGAGTCCACATTACTAACTATGTATCCTTAAGAAATTTAATCCCCTCAAGTGTCTGAGGTTGTACATTAATTCCTCCAAAGATAAAATGGATTAAACATTAAAGAAGTAGCGGTACCTCAAACTTCGATAATTTCAACTAACTCAAAAAGACAACAATGAGCTCACACACACAAGCCCGATCGATCGATTTTGTTTGTAAGAAATGTATGCGAAAGAAGGGAATAATTCAATTCTATTAAAATGAGAGAAAACCTCTCTACTTATAACCAACAAAGGGTAAAAGTGACAACTCTTTGGACAAGGAACAACCTTTTAGAAATTTCACAATCCTTTGGAAAAGGCACAACCTTTCAAACGGCCACAACCCTTTAGAAAAGACACAACCTATCGTAAGGGTCACAACCCTTCGGCAAAGTCACCACCCTTCAGGAGAGCCATAACCCTTCACTTCCTATTTACACCTTTAAAACCCAACAACCACTACAATATTATTATAGTTACACTAAATGAAGAGCGAAAACTAAAATAAGAGCAACTACATTGGATCACATTTTTTTAAACTTGACAAAACAATGGACAAAAAATGAGGAAAATAACAAGGCCATTCATATAGAAATAATTGGTTTGATAGAAGATGATTTAATTATCAATTTTTTCTTTTGTTTATACCCAAAATTCATAATAAACGAATAAAAATATTATTTTCTCTTCTCCCCATCCTACCCCACCATGGTAATAATAAACAAAAAGAATATGAACATGTAAGTTTATTTCAAGTTTGAGAATCTCATATCCTAATTAAATAAAAATAAAAAGAAATAAAGGAGGAAATGAACAAGACACTTGAATAATTAATAGAAAAAAATATGTTAATAAAATATAATTATTTATATGAATATTCATATTCGTATTTTAGATGAATCCCACGTTATGAGTTCGGCTATAATAAATTGGTTATTGATTTAAAATTGGCTAATGGACATATATCATGAAATAAATAACTTTTTTGAATGTTATTTTTAAGCGTATTGTGTCAAAATATGAATTATATGTGGTTTTTATTATTTATTTGAAAAGGGTTTAAATTTGGACCAATCAGATTAGACAACATAATAAATAAGTACTTAGTATTTAAATTTACGGGAGCTGCTAAAAATAAAGGCAAATATAAGACAGATGTTTAATATCAAGGGTATTTCTGATCCAAAAGGTTGACGTCATGGGTATTCGGAGGCCCAAAAATGGATGAAGGGTAGTTTTGTGGGCATTTTAGGCCCTTTTTCGATTATATAATAAGTGACTAGGATAAGCCCTAGCTCACTTGAACAATCTAAAAATTGAAGTAAGTCTAAAATTACATAAAATAAACATGTATTACATGCCCTCAAACCATGAGGATTCACCAATCCAAAGTAACACTGATAAAATCTAAAATTAACAACATCTCGAGTGACGTGCTTCATAATCTATATTATAAAAAATATAGGCACAAGAGATGTATGCAGTCAGTACTTAGAAAGTACTACGTATGAAGAAAACATGAATGAGTACGACGTAATGGCATGATAAGTCTAAAAATATGATAATGCGATGACCAAGCAAACATAACATAAATATGATCATATGATTTCATAAAACATTGCACAAGGTCATACAGTTTTCTTTAAATCATATTTATAAGAGAATTTTTTGAGGAAGTCATAAATCTTCGTGGGAGATACCTTTATTCGATATAAATTATGTGAGCTACTGATATACCGTGAGTTTACGGTATTTTTGATGCATTCACTTAGAGTTTGCGTGTGTCTTGGGCTGTTTTGTTATTAGATATAATAGTTTTATTTAATCTTTGCAGGAAATTGGTTCGGAACCGGTTGAGAGGGAAAAGAACTGAAGTGGCAGCAGTAGCAGTTGATAGAGCCAAACCACGGACCGTAGGTCCAATGATGGGCCGTAGGTGATGGCTCGTAGATGTGATTTCAAGGAATTCTGACCAAGTGTGGAACCATGGAGGCAAACAACGCCCCGTAGAGTGAAAGACGGACCGTCCTGCACGACCGTCGTTTCTGATAAGAAAGTTCATTTCCTATACTTGAACCACGGAAGGACAGGACGGACCGTAGTCCAGTCCACGGACCACATGTGGGACCATTATTTAAAGACTCTGAAATATTTTTCAAGTGCTGAACGACGGAGGTGAACCACAGACCGTAGGCTAATCCACAGTCCGTAGGTCGTGTCGTCGATTGAAATCGCATCTTACCAAGTTTTCCTTATTTCATTTTCCTATTATGTTTAGGATTTGTCTACTATAAATATTAGTTGTAATTTCTGTTTTTGGGAGTTAGACATTATTGGAAACTATTAGTTTTTGTTTTTTTAGGAATTATTTTGCAAAGAGTTTGGTACTTTAATTCCGGAAGCTAGTTTATGCAATTTGATCTTTGAATTTCAATTCAAGATTTCAGTTTTCATCTACTTTAATTGTAAGTTCCTGATTTTTTCTAACAACAATATGAATTGTGAATTCTCAAGCATGATTAGATAAATTCTCAATTAGGGTTGTGGGAACCATGAGCAATTAACAACGTATAACTAATAAATAAGTAATTCTTGAATAGTGTTTATGCATGTATTGCTAATCTTTTCGGTTAAAAGTCTTTCTAGCGGTGCGCAATGTTAGAACTGCCTCGTTCCTACTTGCCTTACCAAGTGGGTAATGAATGAGAAGAATATTAAACAACGGAGATTTAGTTAAGGCTTTGCTGCTATCTAATAGTCTGACTTTAATCAGTTGATGTGAGGATGAAGTATAAGGGGTCGTTGCCAAATAAAGAACCTGACTTTCAGGTTAGGGTCAATCCCACGAGGATTATGGTTTAGACTTAAATTTAACTCACCATTTTCTCTTTTTAGTCAAACTATTTCCGAGAAAAGTAACAAAAAGGGGAGATTTGTAAATAAAGTAACATATTGTTAATTTGAGTGATTAAGTAACAAGTAAACAAGATTCACAATTTGAGATATCAATATAAAATGAAAACTAAGATATATGTGTTCCCCACAAGCTCTTAACGCGGTATTCCTAATAATAGCAATTTTATCCTAGTGTTTGACACGCAAGGCTGATAAGTTAGGTATCCTTAAGTGATTGGTAATCCAAGTAGGAACTATCACCTCGCAACTTGGTAAGTCTACGAGTGTGTGCTTTACCAACCCCTACCTATACCCCAGATTAGTCATCGTGTCAATTGAGTTGGATTTTCACCCTCATGTCAACTGATTAAAGTCAGACTATTAGATAGCAGCTAATCCTTAACTAAATCTCTGTTGTTTAATCTTGTTCTCATTCATTACCCCCTTGTTAAGACAAGTAGGAAAGAGGCGAGTTCTAACGTTGCGCACCGCAAGAAAGACTTTTAACCGAAAATATTAACAATACATGCATAAACACTATTCAAGAGTTACTTATTTTTTAGTTATATGTTGTTAATTGTTCATGGTTCCCACACACTCTTCAACACAATCGCTAGGCTCATTGAAACAAGCACATTTTTAGCATTAGGAACCACATTGATTCCTCCTTTCTTTGGCACACACTGAACTGGGCAAACCCAACTACTATCAGCAATGGAATATATAACTCCAGCATCTAACCACTTAATGATCTCCTTTTCCACAACCTCTTGCGTAGGGGGATTCAGTCTCCTTTGATGCTTAATATTTGGCTTGCTGTCCGGTATGAGTTGAATTTTGTGAGAACAAATGCTTGGAGGAATCCTAATAATGTCCGCAATAGTCCATCCAATAGCCCTCTTAAACTGCTTTAGTACCGATGCCAAGGCCTCTATTTGCCCTTCACACAAGTCAGCAACAATGATTACATGCAAAGTGCTTTTTTATCCCAAGAGTACGTAGGACAAGTGGGATGGAAGAACCTTAAGTTCTAGTTTTGGAGGCTCATCAACAAACGGTTTTGCAGGTGGGGTGTCTCGATTCTTCATGTCTAATTCCAACTATTTTGGCTTGAAATGAAACTCAAACCTATCAAGTGCAGCAACTAGCTCATCATAGTCATCAATACTATCACTGTCAAAATTTATCATCACCACTGCTAGTGCATCAACACCTAACCTCTCTTTAATGGAAACTTCAGATTGTTGCTCCATAATATGATTCACCACTGATACCGACTTAAGATCACTTTCATGCTTAATAGACTTACAGATGCTAAAAGTTACCTCCTCATTGTTTCATCGAAACATCATCTGTGCTCTTTCCATATCGACCAAGGAACACCCAGTAGCAAGAACTGGTCTCCCTAAGATGATAGGAACCTCAAAATCAACCTCACAATTTAGTATCACAAAGTCCGTCGGAAAGATGAATGACTCCATTTTCACAAGGACATGTTGGAGCACTCCAATAAGCCTCTTCACAGTTCTATTGGCCATAAGTAAACGTATCGCAGTAGGCTTTGGAGCTCCTAAACCCAACTTCTTATAAATGGACAATGGCATCAAATTAATGTTGGTACCCAAATCACACAAAGCTTTCGCAAAGTGTAATATCCCAATGGTATAAGGAATAGTGAAATCTCCAGGATCCTCTTTCTTATGCACAAGTGACCTAGTAGCAATAGCACTACAATGTTGCAACTTCTCTTCATTGTCAAAACTGACGGCCCTATTTTCGGTCACCAAGTCTTTCATGAATTTCGCATACCCAAGAATCTATTCCAAAGCTTCTATCAACGATACATTGATGGATAGATGCTTCAACATAATGATGAACCTGCGATATTTTCCCTCTTTAGTCTTTTACACCAACCTTTATGGGAGGGGAGATGGAGGTCTAGGCATGGGAATAACTTTTTGGGTCACCTCAGCTTTCTATTCTGTATCATTTTTCAAATCTTCAATAACGTCAATCTCATCCGCACCTTTTTCTATCACTCTTTCGACCTCAGACGGCTTGGGTGGATCTATAGTCTGCTTTTCTCCGCGTGTAGTGCCTTCCATACAATGACCATCATTTTTTAGATTTTGGATGGTATTGCTAGGAAGTGTGTATGGCTGGAGTGGGTTCACATTACCTGACAACTGACTAAATTGTTGCCCAAGTTGCTTGATCGACACTGCATGGGTATCAACTTTCTGACCGATCCCAGATAAATCATTAAGCATCTCTTTCACATTTTCATTTTTCGCATCAAACCTCTTCATCATCTTCTGCATCATATCTTCAATGTGAGTCATACTAGTATAAACCTTTCTATTACCATGTGGAACATAGGCCCAACCTTCTCATTCCTGTTGCCATAGTTGTTCCGGTTGTAAATGTTATCACGATTGAAGTTCCCATCCTAGACATAGTTTCCCTCACGGTTGTAGTTGCCATAGTTCCGACCTTGGTTTCTTTGACCTTGGTGCCAATTATCCGAATTGGAACCTTGTGCATTGGTTCGGAAACCCTCTATCTGATCATTTACCAAATTCGCATCCTCCTTATCTACACTCCTTAACTGGCGGTGGTGGAGTTCTAGTCAAATAATTTACTACATTCACTTTCTCTGCACTTCCACTCACATGCTTCAATACCAAGCCAATTTCAGTCCTTATTTGAGCTACTCTTCACAGATATCATCATTGGATTGACTTGGTGCAGTTTGGACAGCAAACGTGCTTCTACCAATTTTCGCCTTCCGAGTGTTGTATGCTTTATTGTTCTGGGAGATCCTCAGAAGTTTTTCAGCAATCTCCTCTAAAGTGCACTCACCATAAGATCTTCTAGCAATAGTATCTAAAACAAGTACTCATTCAGTGACTTAACATCTATGCGGTGATTCAGAACACTCTTCATGAATCCAGTGAACCTATCCCATGAACTACTTACTGACTCTCCAGGTAGTTCTGTGAAATTATTCAGTTTATCTTTGAAATTCAACTTCTTGGACACCGGAAAGTACTTTTCCATGAACACCTTGTGCAGTTGGTTCCATGTGTATATTGAATTGTATGGCAACTCAGAAAACCACACAACAACATCACTAGTCAACGAAAGTGGGAATACTCTCAAACTTATAATGTTCATATACAAGCCCGGTCGTCCCACTCTACTCTTACAGACACTTGTTAATTTAGCCATGTGAGTGTATGGATCTTTCGAAGCTAACCAGTGAATTGCATAAGACTGCTGGTTACCACAAATGTATGTTCCGCAAGTAGTAGATGGAGAACAATAGGCCAGTTGATCCAACCTCGTTGTAGTCAACCATGTAGTTATCACGAACCCTCGGTGTTGGTAGATTCTGCACCTTTTCTGCATTTTTGATTAGATGACCACCTTGAAACAGAGCGGGCACATTAAAAATTCCAGGAGGTTGCACATTTGCTCCATCTCCTTGACCCTCTCCAATTGGATTATTGTGTACCCCAAGATTAGCCATTCTTCTCAAAGTTCTTCTCAATTCAGGATCGTAGGGGGTCAAGGGTTCGCCTCGACTCTGTGTACTTGACATACATAAGAGGTAAGACATGTAGAAAATAAAAGCAAAACAAAAATGTAAGATCAGGAAATACTTGACTAAAGTTCAATAATGAAGTTAGTTTAATCTAAAAGTCGTATTCCTCAGCAGCGGCGCCAAAATTTGATACGCCCAAATTACACTTTCCAAAAGAAGTAAAAGCGGTCGTTGCCAAATAAAGAATCTAACTTTCAGGTTAGGGTCGATCCCACGAGGAATATAGTTTGACTAAAAATAGATAATTGTGAGTTAAGTTTAAGTCTAAACCATATTCCTCGTGGGATCGACCCAATTTTGAAAGTTAGGTTCTTTATTTGGCACCAACCGCTTATACTTCTTTTGGGAAGTGTAATTTGGGCGTATCAACTACAATATGGAGTTTAATGTACTGCTCTCACACAAAAAATAGAGTGTCCTACTTGCCAAGCTATGGATCATAATTATGACCTTATGTGGATCCAGTAGCTAATATCTAATTGGGGCAACCTATGGGGGCACATAGTTATAGGACATGGGTAATCACCGCTAGTCAACCTCTGTGCTAAGTATACTCCTAACAAAAAACATGGATAAGCACATTCATATTCATAATATTTGAAATGGTAAGAATCCAAAAATACCAAATCATTTATAAAATCTCATAGCAATAAGAATAGCTCATTTAAAATCATTATTTCATAACATTTTTATAAGAGACACTTTAATCGAAAACATCATAATCATGATAGTCTTTTCACAATAAAAAGATATTTAAATCAGATATGGATGAATCATATCATTCTTTCATCATCGAAGGTACTTCAATCGGAAGCCTCAATTTTTTATAAAAAAATTGTATAAAAAATTGATGATACTTCAATTATAAGCTTCCTTGATTCATAAAATTCTTCAAATAAAATGCATGTATATCAACATAGCTTGAATCATATCATAAAATACTCATATGACATGAGTCATTGAAAATATTTAAATACGATCAAATCATGCCTTATAAGATCATTCGTGAAGCGAGAAAACTTTGCTTCAAATGAACCCATGAGAACATCATAAATCTAGAAATTGGGTGAGAATCATAAGTAGAAATTAAGATTTATTTGGGACTCAATGGGTGAAGGGGAACCCATTGATGAATTTTCCACATACCTTGATGAAGCCCTGGATTGAAATCTATAAAGGAGACTTGAAGCTTAAAGCACCCTCGAATCACCTTGAGAGAAACTTGGAGAAGACTTGAGGGTTTTGAGAGAATGAAAGTGAATTAGGAGGGTTTGATCCTTAGGAACCCTTAAGAGTCTTCTAAATAGACTCCAAATAACGTAGTTTAAGAAAAGAACCCATTAACCCTGAAGTAAAATTGCCGAATTCAAAAGACCCAATTAACCTTAAAGTAAAACTACCGAATTCACAATACAGACCCATGCACTGTCCATACAAGGGACAACAGACCACGCTGGTCCTTCGTAAACCAAGTTACTAAAATCCCCAAACTTATGATGTTGGACCATGAACTAGGATCCATTAGTAATACTCTTGTCCATGGTACGTAAATCCACTCGTACACTAGAGTTTCAACTTAGGATTTGACCTTCAGGCTTCGAACCACCATCATTTAAGTACAAACCATACTTTCTTTTATTGGCCTTACTGGTCGGTCGTTGATGTACTGTAGACTTATGGTACTTATCATGCTTTCAAATTGAAGTTTTTCATGTATCTAAAGCATTTGTTAGTAGATTTGATGGTATTTTATAGGAAAATAGGTTTTGAACTAGTCACAATGAAAAAGGTTGAAAAAACAATGTTTTTAGAGTTTGATGACTCAAACTATGAGCCGTCAACTTTTCTACAGCCATTAGAATGATTCGTAGATTGGAGCAGTGATTTATGGAGCTAAGTGTAAGACGATGAGCCATAGGAACTTCTATGAGTCGTATGAATAAGTCATAGAAAAGATGAATGATTTTGAGCTCAGTACTTGAACTATGAGAAGCCAGGGCGGGCCATGCAAAGTTCTATGGGTCTTAAGACATTCTCGTAGAAATGTCTAGAAGATAAGTTGTACATGCGGCTTTGACGAGAGGTCTCTACGGGCCGTAGGAATTCCTATGAACCGTAGGACCAAATCGTAGAAACCATAATTTCCTATGTTTCTTTTTTCAACTTTGTTTTGGATTATATGTCTATAATTAGTTGTTTAATTCTTGTTTATACTATTAGACAATTGAATTCTTTATTTTTGGTTTTGAGAATTATTTTGGTGAACAATTTATCCATATTAATTCTTAGAACATCCGTTTAATACAATCTTTTGTTCATCAATTCAAGATTATGAAATTCAACTAGTCTAATTGTAAGTTCATGATTTATTTTAACAAAATTATTATGAATTGTGATAACTAAAGCTTGAGTAGCTAAATCCAGAACACGGGTTGTAGGAACCATAAGGAATTAAAAACGTAGACCTATGAATTAGTAATTCTTGAATAGTGTTTGTGCATGTATTTGTAACACCTCAGAACCTACCTTAAACACTTCAGCAAAAAAAGGGTTGAACCTGAAAAATTTTGGAAGACCACGAGCCGTGGGATGGCTCGTTGAAGCAAGGTAGAGCCACCAGGGCTTAGGCGTTGAACCATGGAGCCCTCCACAGGCCGTGATCTCGATAACGGGCCGTGGATGGGTCTGTCGTCCTAATCCAACAGACCCCCTAGCCTAGGTGAAGAACCACTGTGGCATTCATGGTTCGTGGTCCTTCACACAGTCCGTGAAGTGGACCGTAGATGGGAGTGAACAGAACCAGTAGACACTGGCCAGCAACCACGACCCACTTGATGGGTCGTGGTCCCTTTAACGGTCCGTCAGTGATTCCATGGTTGACCTTCGTCAGCTTTTAAGACATGGTTGTTTTGGTCTTTTCCCCTATTCATTGGGCATTTAAACTACATCGTTTAACACCTAAACTACGCCGTTTTACTCAGTTTAAGCCTAATAATCTAGTCAGAACCCACCCAAAATGTTTATTCTCGAAAAATCATCCAAATTAGAACGAAGAAAAGAGAAAGAGGCACCAGTTTCCTTCAAGAACAACCAACAGTGTTCTTCAAGTTTCAGCCCCGAAATCAAAGAATTTCTCCGTAGATTTCGTCACCACGTATGTGGGATTTTACTAGTGGGTTCCTTTCATCTACTAGGTCTCTAGACTTCAGTCAGTTCCTTGATTCTACATAGCTTGTTTAGGCCTAGGGTTACTAAAACCTTGGAGAATTGTTGTGATTTAGCTGTTGTAGTATCCTTAATCGAATAGCATATTTCTTGGAAAGTTTGCTTAATTCCTCGTAGAAAAACTCAGAACCCTAGTTTTGTATAATTTCTCTTAGTTCATGAATTATACTTGCTAGGTCAGTTAAATTGATAATCATGCTCCAGATTTCGAATGTTACATTTTCAGTATATAAATATTTCATTCTCAGATTGGATGTCGGTATTTTAAGTTGTTCGGCATTTCAGTTACATTTGTGCCATATACAGTTGGAAGTAGACTTAGCACCGAGTTGGACTAGGGTTCAGCGTACCCTCATAATCCCAGAACTACGTGCCCCTATAGGAGTATAAGTCCCCTCTTTTGAGCATCAGATTTAGTGATCACTCCAGTCATGCCTTTATACCCCTGGCAAGGTATATTGGGTCCTCTCGATGGGGCATATGCATTGGACTCCACGTTTAGCTCATGTGGTTTATGTCAGTTAATAGTAGCTCCCACAATCATACTCCTAGTACATTTTGTTTTACTCGAAAATATAAATAAAATAAAAATGACTGAGTTTTCGAAAAATCGATTAAACTTATGGTTTAAGAGAAATTGAATTTCCAAAAGAATAGAGTCGCCACTTAATTTTTTAGTAAAAAATCAAGAAAATCTCAAGATTTTCAAATTGTATCGACGCAGACGATCAAAGAATTTTCTCAAGTGAGTCAAGTGATCCGAACTCTTGCGGGACTTGATTATGACATCATCTACATACACCTCAATCTCCTTGTGAATCATATCGTGAAAGATGGTCGTCATAGCCCTCATGTATGTAGCACCGGCATTTTTGAGACCAAATGGCATCACCCGATAATGATATACTCCCTAGGGCGTGATGAAAGCTGTCTTTTCTACATCTTTTTCATCCATCAGGATCTGGTTATAGCCCGCATAACAATCTACAAACGACTGCATCTTATGCTTAGCATAGTTATCAATAAGAATGTGAATGTTGTTTGGCAATGGAAAATTATCTTTCGGGCTAGCTTTGTTGAGATCTCTGTAGTCGACACAAATTCTAATCTTTTCGTCTTTCTTGGCAACCGAAACAACATTGGCTAACCAAGTCGGATATTGCGTCACTTCCACTACTTGAGACTTGATCTGTTTTGTAATCTCCTCTTTGATCTTCAAACTCAACTCAGGCTTGAATTTCTGAGTCTTTTGTTTTACTAGACTGAAATCTGGATTGATCGGTAACTTGTGGGACACCATATTCGTGCTCAGCCCTGACATATCTTTATAAGACCAGGAAAATACATCAATGTACTCCTTGAGCAAACGAACCAGGTCTCTTCTTTGGGCTTCAGTCAGATGGACACTGATTCTGACTTCTTTGACACATTCCTCATCTTTGAGATTCACAGTTTCAGTTTCTTCAAGATTTGGCTTGTGTTGATTCTCGAATTGTTGAAACTCCTCAGCAACATGCTCGGGTACCTCATTTTCTTCTTCATATTCCTTACACTCATCATCACCTGCCTAATTTCGTTCACTCGGTTCATGACATGACATGACATTTGCATGTTTTAAATTAATATTACTGAAATCATAAACAAACAAAGTTAGGAAAGTAAAATATAAACAGATAAGTAAACAAACAAATTTCGATAAAAAAAGCTTTTCATTTAAATGGAAAGACAAACAAAAACTTTGGCCATGGCCGAGGGCCATTTTGCCTTTTTAAACATTACAAAGGAATTTAAAAGCTTCAAACAAATAACAGTTGCATAACGGGTGGGTCTCGGGCCTCTTTCGGACTACCACCGATTTTTAAACAAACAAAGACACATGTCTTTTCTACCCAGATGAGCGGGAAATCAGGAGTGGTGTGGAGGTCCAGTTCTGCAATCGCTTCTCAGGTTCTGCATCACGAATGCCTGATGTCCCAGCCTCTTCCTCGATGACCGCATCAATCTCTTTAAAAAGGCCCCAGATTCCTTCCCCGAGACCACCATCGTTGACATTTTCTCGTACTAGAAATGACTGGTACAGATGAGGAATTGGCCTGTCCATTGCTTGATCAATACTCTTGTTCTTCACATCTGCTTCATCAGCATCCGTGGGGATATACCCCAAACCAAACTTTGCTCCTTTGGAAGGAATTTGGACAGGCTCGACAATTCTTTGAAAGTGCTTCCCCAATCTAAAACCTGGTTCGAAACCACTCTGGAGCATGACAGTAGCAATCATCTTGTACACGGAGGGCATATAAGGTTGTGGAGCCAAATCATCATCGGTGGCATTTACCAGCTCCACCGTGTAGAAATCACAACCTCGGGAAACCTCGTGAACGATCGGCACATACCCATCGGAGTGACTCCCCTCACTATGAATGACCAATTCCTGATCCTTCCAAACAAATTTCATCAATTGGTGAAGGGTAGAAAGCACAGCCCCAGCCATATGGATAAACGGTCTTCCAAGAAGCAAATTGTAGCTGATATTGATGTCCAACACCTGAAACTCTACATTGAATTCTGCAGGCCCCATCTGAATATCCAAATTTACTGCCCCTATCGTGTCTCTCTGCACTCCATCGAAAACTCTTACATTGACCTAATTTTGTTGAACCTTTCCCAAGTCGAATTTCAGCTGCTTAAGAGTCGAAAGCGGGCAAATGTTGAGACCAGACCCATCGTCGACCAAAACATGATTTATATCTTTGTCCCCGCATTTGATGGTGACGTGCAGAGCTTTGTTGTGCATCCTCCCTTTAAAGGGCAGCTCTTCGTCACAAAAATTGATTCGGTGTCCTCAGATGACCTGGTTTATCATGGCTGCTAAATTGTCACTGTTAATACCCACAGGCACATAAGTATCATCCAAAGCCCTCATCAGAGCCTGCCTATGTAACTGTGAACTCATCAATAAGGCCCACACAGAGTTCGGAGCCGGCGTCTTCTCCAAATGCTTCACAATCGAATAATCTTTCGACTGCATTTTTCTCTAGAACTCCTTGGCCTCGGTTTCATTGATTGGCCTTTTTGTTTGGTCCTTCTTCTACCCTCCTTAAGCTAACTCTTCCGGTGTGTAGGACCTGTCGGATCTGGTCATACCCTGGGTAACGGCCGTTTCAATCACAAACTTTGGTTTGGTAAGAGTTTCTCGTGGCACCAAGGCAACAACCTTCTCGGGTATCAGAATCACAAACTCTTTCTTTTCTTTGATGCTCAACGAAGCTACAGCAATTTCCAGTTCATCAGGAGCAATTGGAACTATTGCCTTCGTCACGCACCAGTCATCATCTGTTTCTATCATATTGATAGTGGCGCCTCCATGATTTGGCAAAGGATTACTATTGACATTGGGCGTGACCGTCTGAAGAGAGACCACATTCTGGTCAATTAAGTCTTGGATCATATGCTTCAGGTTGATACTGTCACGACCCGATTTCTCAAGTCATGATGGCACCTACTATAACCCACCAGTAGGTAAGCCAACCCCTAACCCGGAACAACAAGTAATGGGTTTGAGGGTAGAAATTAAACAAGGGTAGAAATTAACAATATAAACAGGCGGGAAGCAACCCAAAACATATATACACATAAAGATCCCTCCCAGAACCTGGAAGTCACTAGTACAGAGCT
>JAJOOR010050465.1:0-11625 GCA_036250505.1 Solanum acaule | reverse complement strand
AAGAGTAAAGTTGAAGTTCATTTCTTCAAAAGTATATGGGGACTAAGTATTCCCAAAGAGATTTAAAATGTTTTCACATTTAAATAAGAACGGAAACTAAGATTTCCAAAGAGCCTTCGGGCTAGTTTTCAGAAAAGAGTAATCGCTTTCTAAATGAAGCAAAAGGGGAAACTTTGATTTCCAAGATAACCTTTGAGCTAAGTTTTTGAGCACTAATCTCAAATAACAGAAGAAGTACGTTTTTAAACATAAGAGCTAATATTATTATATTTTTGGGAGTAGTATTGAGCACCGATATGGAGGAGAGTTCAGACAACTCACAGGCCCCATAAACCATGTAGCCATCATGGGTAGAAAATGGTCATACTTTTTAAATGATTCCTTTAGTGCTTTTTAGCATAAACTAGTGGATCCACTTAGTAGTTCAGGTCATATGCCCTTGGCAAGGTATATGATGCTCTGGCAGCGTGAGGGAAATCATTGTATCATCACAATAGCTCTTACGTGATGGTTGTCGATTAGAGAAACTCCCACAGAAGTTATTGTATATTTATATACATCAGTTTATTTGTATTTTTACATACATCTCAGAGTTATTTGTATCTTTGCATACGCACAGAGTTAACATCATATTTTAAACAATTTTTCTTTATATTGCACTAGTTTTTAAACTGCTTTATATTGAAATGAGTTCAGTAAGTGGAGTTAAGTTATTCAAGAGTTGAGTAAAGTCAAGGTAAGTGTTTCTTTCAGATCTTTTTCAAGCTTTAGTTATGTTTAGCAATCCAACTCGCATACTCGTAAATTCAATGTACTGATGTTAGTTGGCCTGCATCGTATTATGATGCGGATACAGGTAACTATGATCGGCATCCGGTGCACCGTTGATCCAGTTGAGCACTTTAGAGTCAGTGGTGAGCCTCCTTGCATTCCAGAGGACTCCTTTATTGCTTTTAGTTCTTTTCAGTATCTCATTCGTTAGGATGATCGGGGGTCATGTCCCGATATCTATCTCAGTTGTTTTAGAGGCTTCATAGACAGTCAGATTTTAGTTATTTAGTATTTTCATTGTCATTATTCCATGTTGAGACTTGAGTTTGCCTTAATGGCCAGTTGAATGTTCTTTGATAACATTCTAGTTTATTATATAAACTTATTTTTGTTGAGTTTAAGTCTTCCGCTGAGTTAGTAAGCCAGGCCAAGGGTTCGCTTGAGGTCAGCAATGGTCTTCGAGTGTCAATCCCCCCCAGGGTGTAGGCTCGAGGGGTGACATACATAAACCATGTGAGTTATAACATGGAGTTCAGTGTACTATTCCCACACTGAATATAAAGTGTCTTACTTGCCAAGGTAAGGACTATGTTCTTAAGCTTAGGTGGATCCACTAGCTAATGTCCAATCGAAACAATCCTACAGGGGCATGTAGTTCAGGGACCTGGATAATCACCACTAGTCTAACTCAACACTAAGTAAACTCCCAACAAAAACATGCATAATCATATCATATTCGTAATCTTAGTCTTTGAAAATAGTAAGAATTTAGTAATACCAATTCATTCATGAAGACTCATAATCATAGAATAACTCCTTTAAAAAAATCATGATTTCATAACATAATCAATTCATAAGATTTAAGAGACACTTAATCGAAATCATATAAATCATGATAGTCTTTTCATAATGAGAATACCTCAATCCGAAGCAACCTAATTTCATAAAATTATATTGACACGTCATTAAAATATATCCTAAAATCATAATCTTTTCAATTCATATAGTGCATGCATACCATCAAAGCATGATTTCATAGTCAAAATACTCATATAGAATAGGTTCATCTAGAAATAATTGAAAACGTTGAAATATGATCAAATCATACATAATAAGATCAATCATGATGAAAAATCATTGAATCAATTAAACCTACACATAAATCTTGAAACCCTAGAATTTGGGTAAGAATCATAGAAGAGGATTTAAAGTTTCTTTGGGACCCAATGGATGAAAATGAATCCATTGATGAATTTCCACATACCTTAATGAACCCTACCTTTGAACTTACAAGAGGAGACTTGAAGCTTAAAGAAACCCTAAATTACCTTAAGAGAATCCTTGAAAAAAAACTTGAGAACTTTGGGGGTTTTGAGAGAATGAAGAGAATTTCAGTGTAAAAACGGCTATAAACCCTCAAAATAGGCTAGAAACGACGTAGTATAGATATTAAAAGAGTAGGAAGAAACTCAATTAACCCTGAAAAATAACTATTGAAGTGACTCCACGACACCATGTACGGTTCGTACATCATTCTACGGACCATACTGGTCACCCATAGAAAACTTACTAGATATCAAATCCTCTTACCAAGAACCACAAGCCATATTCCATGAAACGTAGAATCTTATACAACCCGTCAGCCCCTCTCGTAGAACTCAGGCCCATAAATCCTCCTAAGTCCAGAATCTCAACCACGACTGGCCATGTACGATCCGTAGTCCCTTTACGGGCTATATTTGCTAGACGTAGACAGAATACTGGAGACTCAAATTTCCAGAAGTTCAACCACGATTGGCCAACCACGATTGGCTAACCATGATTGGCCAACCACGACATGTAATTCCATGTACAAGTCATACAACTCACTCGTGGATCCCAAGGCACTAAATTTCACCAAGTATGGAACCCACCCTACGAGTCTTATCCACGACCCGTATGACTTTGTACGAACCATTTTGTTGGTCTGTAAAAAATTATCTGAGACTTGACATTTTCTTAATTTTCAGGACATCATCCACGACTTCCATCCACAGACCATAGAACTAAGTATGATCTGTACTTGGCCTCGTACAAGCTTGCACTAGAACCTTTCTATAACTTTTCCTTTCCAAATCAATATGTTATGCTTTCAAATAAATAGCAAATAAAGTTCTGTAGTTAGGAGGATTCAAAATGGGGGCGGAAGAGTATTAACAATCCATTCAATAGACGGTTGCGATTGGGAGTTGTTTAATGAGCTTGAAGGGCTATGATGCTGCCAGCTCAGACGAGGTGGTTATAAGTCTAACAACTAGGAGAGAAGAAGGCTAACGAATCAATTGATAATTTTCTCATTTCTTCTCTCTTTCCAGATCTCTTCTTCTTTTTCTCTCTCAGTCTAAATTCTTCTTCTTATCTTCATCTGCAGATATGAAGCTCATCTATGGCATCCCAGTAAAGTAGTTCAATTCAACACTCGTATTTCTATTCTTAGTTGTAACAGTTTGAAGTTTTATTAATATAAATTAGAAAATTGTCCCAAAAAAGCTTGTTGTTGATTTTATTCTAGTTCAGATCATAACAATTGGTATCAGAGCCTAGCTTCTGCGACCTGTGCATGAAGATCTATAATGGCAGATGGTACTAGATTCAAATCCATGGATTATCGACTGAATCGACATGAAGATACGATGGAAAGGTTAGCTAATAGTAATCGTGAGATCAATGAAACACATGTGGGAATCAGAGGAGCTTTAGAACAAATTGTGGAAAGGTTAACTGCATTAGAAATAAGACCTGTAGCTGCTGATCTGAACATTCCTTAAAGGGATGGCATTTTACCCATTCCAAGACAAGAACATAGGAATTTGAGGCACCAGAAAGTTCTCATCCACCCTTCTAAGTGGGAATTTCCCAGTTTCGAAGGTCACCAGCCTAAGGTATGGCTTAGAAAGTGTGAAAGATACTTTAATTTACATAGAACTGCTGACAACTTGAAGGTTGAAGCAGCAACACTCTATCTTAATGGAATGGCTGAAACATGGTATAACTCTATGGTACTGAGTGTAGGGGTATTGACCTGGGTAGAGTTTAAAGAAGAATTATGTATTAGGTTTGGAGAAATTTTAATGGAGGATGTTGTGGCAGTCTTTAACAAGTTGAATCAGACTGGATATGTAGATGAATATTTGGGAAGGTTTGAGGATCTCAAAGCAGAGATGTTGATAAGAAATCTGGCCTTGAATGAAGCTCATTTCCTGTCTAGTTTCATGGGAGGACTCAAAGAGGAGATCAAGTATGCTATTAAGATGTTTAAGCCCATTACCCTCAGCTTTGCAATTGAACAAGCCAGGATGCAAGAAAAGGCCATAGAAGCAGCTTTTAAGAAGGACAAAACTGATACTAGACCTATCAAGGCTCCTGTGAGTAGTTTTACCCCAAAACCATCAGCTATGACTTCCACTAGACTAACCACTTACCGGTTGAGTCCAGAAGTTTATGAATTTAGGAAGAACAACCAGCTTTGTTTCAGATATAGAGATAAGTATACTCCAGGGCATAAATGTAAGAATAGACAGTTGAATTGCATCAAGGGAATCACTGAAGATGGGAAAGCGACTTAGGCAACAACTACTGAAACTAGTGAAATAATAAAGGAACAAGCCCTAACTGATGTGATAATTGAAGGGGAAATCACAGGAGATGCAAGAAGTTATTTGTCTGAGTGCCTTGTCTGGCAATCACAATGGGGTGAATACCATTTTAGTAAAGGGAATAGATAAGAAAAGGAATCTAACTGTGATGGTTGATTCAGGAAGCACTCATAGCTTTATTGATTCACAAGCTGTGATGGAAATAGGTTATGTGGAAACTTATAGCTCTCTTATGAGAGTCATTGTTGCTGATGGTAACTATTTGTTATGTAATTCTACTTGTACGAGTTTCAGCTGGAAGATGGAAGGGAAATCATTCAGAGAAGATCTAAGGATTATCAAGTTAGGAGGGTGTGATATAGTCCTAGGGAATGACTGGATGAAAAAATACAACCCCACCAAGTTTGACCATAAGAAAAAGAGTGTCACTATTGGAAAAAAGACCAATAAAGTGGTGTTGCATGCTATTCCGGAAGAGGGAAGTATTCACATGATTAGCAGTGGTACGATGGGAAAACTGATTAGGAAGGGCTAGACTTTGATGGCTCACTTGTTCATGGTCAGCATGGACACAACTACTGAGCAGGAAACCATTGAAGAACCAATAAAAGTGGTGTTGCAATAATTTGAAGATGTCTTTGCCGAACCTAAAGATTTACCACCAGTGAGGAGTTTAGATCACTCAATTCCGTTGAAGCCGGGATCATTACATGTTAGCTTATGGCCTTACAGATATAATTACTTTTAAAAAGAGGAGCTGGAGAAACAAGTGAAGGATATGTTGTCACATGGTACTATTCAGCCAAGTCAGTCGCCTTTTTCTTCACCTGCATTGCTAGTGAAAAAGAAGGATGGGACTTGGAGGTTCTATGTAGACTATAGAGGGTTGAATGAGGCTACAGTGAAAGACAAGTATCCCATACCCATTGTAGATGACCTATTGGATGAGTTACATGGTTCGATGATATTTTCGAAGGTTGATTTAAAAGCTAGTTACCATCAAATTAGAATGAAATATGATGATGTGTTTAAGACAGCATTCAGGACACATATGGGGCACTATGAGTTTCGAGTGATGCCATTTGGGCTTACTAATGCCCAGCCACATTCCAGGCTCTGATGAATCAGGTATTTCAACCTTTTCTCCGGAAGTTTGTGCTAGTTTTTTTTTATGATATCTTAATATATAGTCAGTCTCTTGCGGAACATGTGAAGCACGTTACTACTGTTTTTATTACATTGAGGGAACATTCACTTTTTGCTAAGAGATCCAAATGCTCGTTTGGTCAATCCAAGGTTGAATATCGTGGTTATGTCATTAGTGCTAATGGGGTAGCTACTGATCCTGAAAAGGTAGTGGCTATGGTGCAGTGGCCTAGACCCTCTTCCTTGAGAGCTTTGAGGGGATTCTTAGGGCTGACGGGATACTATAAGAAGTATGTAGCCAACTATGGTACAATATGTAGACCACTTACTGATCTCCTAAAAAAGACAGTTTTAAGTGGAGTGATGAGGCTGAAACTGCTTTCTTGGCTCTAAAGGACGCTATGTCTAACACCCCAGTCCTTGCCCTACCTGATTATTCTCAAGAATTTGTAGTTGAAACAGATGCAAGTCACTCAAGAATTGGTGCAGTTCTCATGCAAAAATGGAGGCCATTGGCCTATTTCAGCAAAGTATTGGCTATGAAGCATAGGGGCAAGTCTATTTATGAGAAGGAGTACATGGCATTGCTTAGTGCTATAGACAAGTGGAGGCACTACTTACAGTATAGACACTTTGTGGTAAGAACTGATCACCACAACCTGAAATACTTGCTTGATCAGAGAGTTACTTCAGCTATCCAGCAAAAAAGACTTACCAAGTTGTTAGGCTTACACTATGAAGTTAAGTTCAAGAGAGGGGCTAAGAACTGAGTTACTGATGCTCTTTCCAGACAATTTGAGGGGGTGCAAGAAGAAGAAACAATTTATTTGCATGCTAAATTACAAGCTATCAGCTCATCAGTTCCAACTTGGGTGCAGGACATCACAACCAGTTATGAAGGTGACACGTTTGCTTCCGATCTTATTACGCAGTTGGTGGTAGACTTACAAGGTCCTAATCTGTGGCACTATCAATCTTGGATCTTACAGAAGAAAGGAAAAATCTATGTGGGATCTATTAGCACACTAAGACAACAACTACTACAAGTTTTTCATAGCTCACCATTAGGGGGGTCAATTAAGAAAACTTAAGAGGTTATCCGAGGTGTTTTATTGGCCTCTTATGAAACAAATGGTAATCAATTATGTTGCAGAATATGATATCTCTTAGAGGAGCAATGATGATGCTATAACATAGCCTGGTCTTCTTCAACCACTTCCTATTCCCAACCAAGCATGGGCTCATATTAGTATGGATTTTATAGAGGGGTTGCCTAAGTCTCAAGGAAAGGATGTCATTTTGGTGGTAGTTGACAGGTTCACAAAATTCGCACATTTCATAGCCCTATCTCATCCTTACACTGCAACTATTGTGGCTGATAAGTTTTGGAAGAGGGTTTAGACCTTACATGGTATCCCTACTTCTATAGTCACTGATAGAGACAAGGTGTTTCTTAGCAATTTTTGGCAAGCTTTGTTCAAACTAAAGGGGGTTCAATTGTCCTATAGCTCTGCTTACCACCCGTAAACAAACGACCAAAAAAAAGGGTGAACAGGTGTATTGAAACTTATTTGAGGTGTATGACTAGCAGCAGACCTACTAATTGGAAGAGGTGGTTATATTTTGCTGAATGGTGGTACAATACTAACTTCCATAATAGTCTCGAATGCACCCCCTTTGAAGCCTTGTACGGTTATTCTCCACCTCAACTGTCTCTTGGGCCTCTCTTAGACAATGTGGTGCATGCTGTTGAAGATGTGATTATGCACTGACAACAAATGCAACAATTATTAAAGGACAATCTCCACAAGGCTCAGGAGAGGATGAAGTATTTTGCTGATCATCGAAGAGCTGAAAGGGAGTTCCAAGTTGGTGATATGGTATATTTGAAGTTGCAACCCTATCGGCAAACTTCCTTAGCTCTGAGGAAGAACCTTTAGTTGAGTTCAAAATATTATGGGCCTTATCAGGTGATCAACAGGATTGGACTAGTTGCTTACAAGCTAGCTCCTCCACCTTCTTCCAAGGTGCATCCTGTCTTTCATGTTTCCTTTCTGAAGAAAAAGGTTGGTTCTAGAGTGGTGGTTTAATCAAACCTGCCCATGACTAATGCTGAAGGCCAATTCCTTGTCAAGCCTGTTGCCATTTTGCAGAGGCAGCTGGTACAGAGGGAAAATTCAGCTACTGTTAAACTCCTGATCCAATGGTCTAACTTACCTCCTGAAGATGCTACTTGGGAGGATTTTGACTTCATCAAGGCTAAGTTTCCAGAATTCATAGCTAATCCTTGAGGACAAGGATTATTTGATGTCGTTGGGTATGTTATGCTTTCAAATAAAGAGCAAATAAAGTTATGTAGTTAGGAGGATTCAAAATGGGGGCGGAAGAGTAATAACAATCCATTCAATAGACGGCTGCAATTGGAAGTTGTTTAATGAGCTTGAAGGGCTATGATGTTGCCAGCTCAGACGAGGTGGTTATAAGTCTAACAACTAGGAGAGAAGAAGGCTAATGAATCAATTGGTAATTTTCTCGTTTCTTCTCTCTTTCCAGATCTCTTCTTCTTCTTCTCTCTCTGTCTAAATTCTTCTTCTTATCTTCATCTGCAGATATGAAGCTCATCCATGGCATCCCAGTAGAGTAGTTCAATTCAGCACTCGTATTTCTATTCTTAGTTGTAATAGTTTGAAGTTTTATTAATATAAATCAGAAAATTGTCCCAAAAAAGCTTGTTGATTTTATTCTAGTTCAGATCATAACACAATATTTCTACTTCCGAGGTGTTACAACTGACCTCCGCGCTCACAGAAAAGGCTCCGCATTCGCGGAGAGTAAAATTTCCTGGCAGTTATTTAAAAGTCCAGCCCATTTTAGTATGCACTTGTTCTTAAAAAGACTTGGTCTTTTTGCCATTTAGGGAGATTTCCTTGGAGTTTTTCGCAGATTCTTATTGGATTGTGTCAGGGAAATGTGTGGGCACACTTTTGGATCAATTAATATTTGGTCAACCTTGGTAATTTTAGTCAATTCTCTCTTAAATTCTCCATTTTTTATTTTTTTTAAGCAAAATATTAGTGGGGTTGTTTTGGCTTGATTGTGGCTCGGATTGTGCTCATTTTTTGGGCATGAGTTTTTGAGTTATTTGGTGCCTCGTGACATAGACAATTTTATGACTCCATGCATGGGTCCCACGCAATTGCATTTTTGGGTCGTTTTTCCATTTTTGAATTTCAATATTGATATGGGTATTATTGTGCTTGTTTTGGCGTTTTTGTCATGTTTTTGATAGCATGACATCATTAGGAGGCCCTTCGAAAGGGAAAAGCTCCGAAGTAAAAGTTCAGATGCGGTTTTAGCCATGAGGTAGGTTATGATTTTCCTCTTTTAGACTTGACTTAGCATGATTATATATATATTTGAGTAGTTTGATTGTTATGGAGGTTTTATGATTAGTTCGTAGGCGTGCTGATCCTTAGTTGATATTTTGTCCATTTGGGTTATTTAGGTTAGTAATTTAGTCGATAAGCCTTAGCTTAGGTTGATTCTTAGCTTGATTGTCGTCTTAGATCTTTAGAATGTTCTTTGGTGGCGTGAAACTTAAATTTTATGCCTGATGATTACTTTGGTGTTTTGTGTGCCCTTTTTAGTCATTTTTGAGTTTATCGCTTTATTGTTTGAATTGCTTTGGGCCTGAGGCTGTGGACTTGGACTGACTAGAGTTTATGTGATATTCGAGATTTCGATCTCTTTATGAATATCCAAGAGTTATGTGATATTTTAGATGCCTCTTGAAGAAATATATTACCTTTTATATAGGTTTAATCTAGGTTTTAGGGTAGAATAACCCACAAGAACCCTGGCGGAAATTATACTCTTTGTGTAGAGTCTCAATAAAAATTGAGCACGTCTTGTAGAATCTCATACAAGAAGTAGTAACGGTGTCCTATCATGGACTAAGTTTAGAGAGTTCGTCTAGTAGAGGTAGTAACAGTGTCCTATCATGGCCTAACTGTCAAATTTGAGTCATGATCTAAGTAAACAAGTTTAAAAAGTTTTTATGACCATTCAAAAATTAAGATGCGTAGGTGTATATATCTTAAATTATAATTGAAAATAAAGTAAACAAAAATGAATGAATAAATATTCAGGCTGGAATGCGAATATTTTGCTCTTTTTAAGGAGATTCAAGTTGACTGTGGTATAATATTCATCGATCCAGTAGTATAACTCTTGCTTTTCCCCTTCAAGATACAACAACCAACAACATCGTACAATTCAAATAGCTCCAGACTAGTTGAATAATCCAAAGCTCCACCAAAAAAACACCTTAATTCCTTCAACATAAAATTAATCTCTTTGGTGTAGTGAATAAGTTGGAGACTTGAAATATTTTCCTTTCTCTCAATTCTTTTTTCACTACCCTAGCCTCACTACACCCTGCTACAATATGTTTCACCCACTTCTCATAATTCTCATACTTAATATAATATTTCTAATTGCTCAAACACAAAGGAAGAAACACTACTATTTCTAGGTATAAATTTTTTCTATAGATTAAATAACAAATTAGTGGGATAATAATATTGTAGAATATGTAGGGGAGGTAATTAATGTGAAACATGTAATAGTGGTTACATGAGTTGTAGCAAAAAATAATGCTCACTTTCATCACTAACTCATGCAAATTAGTATTGTTATTTTAATATTAAAATGCATATTAAAATGTGTTTAAGACCATGAATTTCAAAAGTCATAATTTATTTTTTAGATTTCATCATGTTTGAAATTGTCACGTAAATTGTAATAGAGGATGTAATATTTATGCTGACATGCATCTACCTAGCAGATTATCACTTCTGTTAATTTTCTGCTTTTCTCATCATGCGTAGAAGGCATAATACATTATGTTTTTTCTTCTAAATTATTAAATCTCTCAAGTATTATTTCTCCTTTATCAGAAATTCAATTAAATCACTGAATCTGGAAGGACCTTGAAACCCACTATTATTGAGCTGAAAGTTCTCAGATTTAAAAACCAAAATTTGAAAAAGTATTGTAATTCAAATTGTGTATTTATTGTGCATAACACTTGTGTAAATCTTATATAAAACTGTAAGCTCATTCGAGGTTGATATGAAGAGTTGCTAGTCAAAATATTAAGTTGGAGCATCGAAGAAGCATGATGTATCCCCTACTAAATATTCATGTATATCTCATGTATATTTGTATATCTCCAGTATATGACAGAAGCAGCGCCAAAATTAGAAGTTTGGGGGTTCTAAATCAATTTGTTTGGCACAAGTTAATATACATAATTTTTTTTTAATTTTCTAATACAAATATAGGGTCTACGAAAAAGCTAGCGGGTTTGTCCGAACCCATGAACCCCACCTAGCTCCGCCTCTGAGTATATCATGTACATCCACGAATATCTATATACAAGGATAAACACAATGAAGGAAATCGCCAAATTCCACAAGAAGTAGATAATAAACATCGATGAAACAATACTCATATTCAACTTACATGTATTAAAGATATAACCTTTCATTATATTCCTGTCTCATTCATACTACTGTTCGCTTATATATATAATGTAATTCATTCATATGCGTCTTGAAGACCAAGACGCAAGATTTGCTTTAATCTTCCAAGGATTGAAACAAAATTTCCTCCCCAAGACGTCTTTTGTAAGTTTAGACAAGGGTAGCACTTTCTTTTTCAAGATAGAAGAAGATAGAACTGAATCGCGGCGCCCTGCTTGATGACTACTTTTGATCATTCTCTTGATTTTCTCCCAAGTATTAGAAGGTGTATTGTGTTGATCATGATGAGGAATACCAGGTTTAGGGAATGCTAAACTTTGTATCATTGGTGGAGGGCTAGGTGGTGGAATGACTTCATTTTGTGGTGTATGTATCGCCATAGGAGTACCTGGCTGCATTTCCCATTTGAAGGGAATTCCTTCTACTGTGCTTCTATAGTAAGATTGGTCTACTGATGACATTCTTGAAACTATTCTCTCAACAAATAATCTTTCACCAATTTCTTCTCTCTTGTGCATTTTTCTATT
>JAJOOR010050464.1:0-7500 GCA_036250505.1 Solanum acaule | reverse complement strand
CTCAATCTTAATTACTTATTTTCAAATCATTTCTTAAGACCTAAGACTAACCATCAATTAATATAAATATTATAATAAAATATCAATATTAAATTTTAATAGGCGTAAAATTTAAAATAGACAAATAAAAATGAAGAGAGAGTGTATAAAGTGAAACTTGATACCAAAAACTAAAAACCTTTTTAGTTTGTTTCCGTTCCTACGAATAACTTTTTCCCATGTGTCCAGTTAAGTGAAGTTGCTTTTGATGAAGGTGAAAGTATCATAGATCATGGGGAGTTGTTTGGATTTTGTGAGTAAACTTTATGGTGTAAATTAAAGAGTGACAGTTGAATGATGAGTCAATCTGATAATTCATAGAATCAAATTTGTATGACTATATATGAATGATATTTGTTTGTCACTGTTGAAATCTCATATACAGTGGAGTACCACGATTCCCCCGATAACCCTTTGCCAGAGTACAATCTTTTCATTTTCAACATGTATGCATGCATGCTTTTATGATGGGAAAATCAGACATCTCACAACATTCTTAATTATTTACACTCTTACACTCCACCAACCACCCTACAACACCCTTAACAATTATTATTCTCGTTTAAATAAGCTTATGCATAAAATTTATAGAATGTTTGAATGGAATTATTTTAAATAATTTTGGTTTTTCAGATACTTTTTATTTTTGGAGTTATTAAAAAATGAAAAAAATATTTTTAAGCACCTATTTTTAGGTCAAAAAAGTATAAAAATAATTTAAATGAAAAGTTGATATTACCAACTTATGACTTTTAGCTTATAAGTTACTTTCAAGAAAGTCAATATAAACACTTCCTTATAAGTTAAAAACTAAAAATCATAAAAGGAGATACTCTATTTTTGGTTTTTGGCCTACTTTAACTTTTTCAAACACCTCTTAAAATTTTTTTAAAACAAAAGGTGTTTCAAAGTCGAAAGCATCTACAAACAAGCTAATCCAACACCCTCTTATATTTTTGAGCAAACAATGTGTATATTGTGGTATTAAAAAAAAGTTTATTCGTTAAAAATTATCTAACCAGAATATACCAATACATATGTATGTATAATATGTATAATATACAATTATCTAACCGATATACATATACAATTCACCTCTCTCCCACTTTGTGCCCTCTCTCCTCTCTCTCCAGTCTCACTCGCCACTCTCCTCCCTATAACATGTAGCTACTAATCATAATTAGCAAACTATAGCTATAGAACGTAATTAGGCTATTTTTAAGTGGCTATATGTGAAAGTTCCTCTTAATTATATTGTCTTAAGTTGTGACACTATCACTATTTTATTTATGTTGGATTTCATTAACTCCCTCTATCCCTAATTACTTGTCAGCTTTTGAATTGACACACCTATTAAGAAAACAATCATTGACATAGTAGTTTACCATTTTACTCCTATTAATTATGAAGTGGATAAACTAAAAACTAAAAATTTTCAAGAAATTCTATCTTTTTCAAAGTAATTAATTGAGGGTATAATAGGTAAAAAATATTTTATCATTTTTTTATTTGTCAAAGTAGACAAGTAGTAGGCACAACTAGAAAAGGAAATTTAGACAAGTAATTAGGGACAAGGGGAGTATTTGACAAGAAGTCCACAAATGTGTATTCTTCTATTTAAAAAGCCATTTAAATTCTATATAATCTTTATACATTGCAAAGTCTTTTCATATACCTTAAAAATAGTTTTTAGACAGAGTCCCTTGAGGACACATAACCAAACTACATTAGATAAATTGAAATGAAGGGATGTCATTTTATTTTGTGTATACATCTGATTAAGGGATTGTGTTTTCACCAATAAATACACTTATCATACTATTTTTGTTAGCTGACGGTATTACTGTAATATATTTATGATGTATTGACTAAGCTAAATTAAAACCATATTCTATGATTTAAAAATTAGAGTGTACCAAGAAATTATTGCCTACAGAAAATGTTAAAAAAATGGAGCGACTAGCTAGAGGTATCATTTAGTTAGATAGCTTTATTATATTCGAACATATAAAAAAATGGACTGGTGAAGTTTAAGGTAAAAAGAAGAAAAAGATAAATTATTCATAGAGCTTCCAACAGTAGTATTAGTACAGGCAGAGGCGGACTCACCCATCGTGCATTCGTTAACTTCGAAAAATATTATGTGTATAGGTTTATCTATCTTGAGAAACTAATATAAATTAAGATATAAATAATTGTGCACCAATGAAGAATATAGATTTGTCATACCATTGGTACAAGCTAGAAGAACCACCCATAAGACCTGGGTTTGAATCTAGCTACAATACTATTTTATTGTTTTTAATTTTTTAAATTTATCTTAGAACTCATATTTGAGCTAAGGTAATATTGGTGCATTCAAAATCTTCAAATCCTGAATTCGTCTCTGAGTACAGGAACTTGTATCAGCTAGCTAGGACAATGGATGAGTCTGTTCTTCTCTCAGTAAAAAAGTTTTGAGTTTGAACCCTAATTATGAGAAAAATTCTTGATAGAGAGTGTTTCCCTAAGTTCTTACGTTACATAAATAAATCTAAATTAATGAAACTCCAATACAGATTTGGGATATCGAAAAAGAAAAAACAAAGAAGCTAGCTAGTATTCCTTAGTCAGCAAAGTAAGTTAGAAATAGGGTTGTCCTATTGACTTTACGTAATTCTTAATAAAAACTGAGTTTGTTGGGACTATTTAAAAGGGAGTGTCTCTATTAACATAACAACTAGTCTTTGTGAGAACAAGAAAAAGAGAAAATGGGGAGAGCACCTTGTTGTGATAAAAGTAATGTAAAGAGAGGGCCATGGTCACCAGAAGAAGATGCCAAGCTCAAACAATTCATTGAAAAATATGGAACTGCTGGAAATTGGATCTCCCTTCCTCAAAAAGCTGGTAAACATATATACTCCCTCTGTCTCATTTTATGCGAGGTAGTTTGATTCGTTACGAAGTTTAAGAAAGAAAGAAAGACTTTTAAAACTTGTGGTCTAAAATAAATTATATAAATTTGTGTGGTTGTAAATCATTTCATTAAAGATAAAATAGACATTTTATAATTAAATTGCTATGTAATGTAGAAATGTGTCATTCTTTTTTAGACTAACTAAAAAGAAAAGTAAGTCACATAAATTGGGACATAAGGAATATATTTTAATTAATTTTTGTGTAAATGCAAGATTCAAAATGCTATGTAAAATGTATGTTTGAAGGTGTTGTGGGGTTAATATATTTGGATCAGGACTGAAAAGATGTAGGAAGAGCTGCAGATTGAGATGGCTAAACTATTTAAGGCCTAATATTAAGCATGGAGACTTTAGTGATGATGAAGATAGAGTTATTTGCAGCTTATATGCCAATATTGGGAGCAGGTAACAAATTTCATTACTAATATTATGTAATAATGAGTACTTGAGACTACAAAATTTGAAAAACATTAGTTGGATGATTTTGCCAATTAATTTTATGCATGCATCCCAGGTTTACATCTTTAATCAACTCTTTCTTTAATTTACTACTCACTCACACCTGTTATAACAAAGCTCAATCACTTCATTTTGTCCTCCTTGTATTAAATTTATTTAATTTACATAATATTTCTCAAATTTAGAGACTCAAACTTCTTAATTTTGATCCTTTGTTCAAATATAGAATCTTCATTTTTTTAAGATTAAAGATTATATATTTACAAACAACCTAGAAAATAAAAGTCACGAAAACAAATAATTTAAAATAATTAAGGTACCTCATCTAGTTTGACTGTCGAAATCTGTATCCTACCACATGAATTGAAAAGAAAAAAAGTACTAATTAAATTGACATTAACTTTTATACACATTGGTAGTCTAAGAATCAAATCTTTGTAAAAAGTGAAATCAATATCCTCAAAATAGTTGACGATAGGGTAGTCTATATTATAATCACATATTATTTTTTCACGTCTATATAAGTTAAATTCAATTTAATTATGTTAAGGCACTTAATTATTTCTAACATGTGCAATTGTATGACAGGTGGTCAATTATAGCTGCTCAATTACCCGGAAGAACAGACAATAATATCAAGAACTACTGGAACACAAAGCTAAAGAAGAAACTCATGGGGTTAAATAATATTATTCCTTTATCAAATTATAATCAAAGATCGCCATTCTTTCCATCTCAAATAGCACCACCCCAACCCCAACCCCATATGATTTCAAGTCTTTTTAGAGACACATCAAATGCAGTTGTGTGCAATAATAAGAATATTAATTTTTCTATGGGTAGTAACCAATATTGTGACTATTTACAAAGTCAAGATAGATTGGTGAATTCCTTGAAATATTGCACATTGAAAGATAGTAATAATTTACTAATGTTTGGTGGGACAGATGTAGCAAGTTGTTCCTCATCTGTTGGAAGTTGTAGCCACCAAATGAGGTATGGAAAAGAAATCAAGAAGGAAAGAGAAATAGGTAATTGTAATTTCTCTAATTATGAAGAAACTCATCAAAACTTCATTCTTGATTATGGCATTGTCAACAATATTATTAGCCAGCATGATGAAAAGCCAAATCATGTGTGTTTGGGAAGCAACACTCAAAATGATCAACTCCGGTATGATGTTGAACAAGTTAAGCAGTTGATTGGCAGTGGCAGTGATGGTAATAATAATAATAATAGTAGTTTGTTTTTTAATGATGAAAACAAGACAGATGAGAGGGGATGTACTATTACCTAGGAACTCATCTAAACTGACTTCAAGTCAGGTGAAAAAAAAAAAACAAGGACTTTAGTTTATGGGGTTTTGTGCAGTTGTGATGTAATTGAATGGAAATAACTTATTTGATTTGCCAGTACAATGGTAAACCTTTTTCTTTTAAGATACTCCTATTTGTTTGTTTGTGCCACCCTTTTCCCTAACCCCTTCCAACTCTTTACCACTATTCATTCTGTTTTAATTTATATATTACTCTTTCTGTCTGCTCTTAATTGTTATGATATATTTTTTGAAAGTTAATTTGATTAATTTTTAAAATTAAATTAGATTATATTAATTCGATATTTTAGACAAAAAATTTAGATATTTAAAAACTATATGAGATTTTTATAAATTTCTATTTTTTGCAAATATACATATGATGAAAAATACATCCTAAAATATACATTCAAAATTTTTATAGTTTGACTCTAAAATAAAAATTATGACAATTAAAAGTGAACGAAAGGAATATTACTTTAATAAATAAAGGGAAAAGATTCAATGTGACATCTGTTAAAAAATTGGCTTATCTATGACATCTGTTAAAAAAATGGCTTATTTATGTCATTTAAGTTAACAAATAATGATATTGATGAGCCTTCAAAATTGATATAGATGAGCTAAACTTTTAACAGATGATATGCCTTTTATCAAAAATTCGATGAAATATTTGAGTTTTTCCATAAATAAATAATTTAGTGGTAATTATTTAGTAGTAATAATATAATTGTTGCTATATTATATAGAGTGGCAATAATAAATATGAATATTTATAACCAATACTTTATGAAGATTTCATTAAAAAATTTATCCTCTCTGAATGCAATGACACTAACTCAATCGCGCTAAATATTTTTGTGACGGTAAAAAGAAAAATATCTCACCACTAAATGTCTCTTTTATTATAGCATATGTGATCTTATTTATTTAAGTACATAAAAAGAAAATTAAAATTTATAATTTATAATTTAAATAAGTCATAAATATATGCTGACTTATACATAATTTTATCAAGGGTAATATAAAAAATTCAAAGTTAAATTATCAATGATCGTAAAAGCATATCATTTTTAAAAAAAAAATTGATTGAAAGTAGAAAGTAGCGTAAAAATTTGAACAAAGAAAAATTGTGATATCATGAGAAGTTTATCATTTTTACGGTTCTTTAAGGGCGTTAGGTTTGAAAACAAGTTATGATGGTATTAGTTAAAATTAAATTGGTTATACAAAAATTATTTATCTTGGAACTAGTTATTTAACCTTAAATTTTTATACAAATCTTTTATAAAGCTTTGATTATTCACACTCTTTAAAACAAAACCTTCACCTTATTTTGCTTAATTCTTTTGTGTTCCCAAGATTGTGTGGTATGTTGTAATGACCCTCCTGGTCATTTCTGTGTCTTGACTTCGGTGTATCGTTTAGAGCGTTCCTGTAGCGATCACACGTCATTTATGACTTGCTGGGACTGACAGTTCGGTCACCTGGTCGTTTGTTTGGTTTTGGTGCGAGTTTTTGTGTTTTCGTTTGCTTCCGCCTGTTTATGTTGTTATCTTAAATTTTGCCTACTCTTGTTTAGCTTCTGCCCTCAAACCCATTACTTGTTGTTTCGGGTTACGAGTTGGCTTATCTACTGGTGGGTTATAGTAGGTGCCATCATGATTCGAGGAATCGGGTCGTGACATATGTCTTCAACTATATATATATATTAAAGTTCTTTACATAAAAATAACTACTTACACCTAAATTAGGTTCATTCAAATTGGAAGAACATCTAAGAATGCATAGAAGGACAAAAACTGTATCAAAACAACCTAAAAAGATAATGGACCAAAACTCACCAAAAACTGCTTCTAAAAGATTGTAAAATTTTGATAAAAACGCACCAAAACAACCTAAACTTCCCAAAACAGTAAAAATTACGCTTAAATAACAAAATCTGCACAAAATTGCACTAAAACAACGAAAACTAAACAAAATTTGCACTAAACAGCAAAAACTGGCCATAAAATAATGTGTAAAGTAACAATAAAAAGTATTTAAGAATTAAGGGTAATTTTTGTCATTTAAATTATAATATCCTAGTATAAGTTATTTTGATATTGTTATTCCAGCTAGCGGTGTACATGACCGGGTTGGTTCGGATTTTTCAAATATCAAACCAAACCATTTGTGTAAAATTTTTAAATTTATAAACCAAACCAAATTAATAAAATTCGGTTTTTTCGGGTTTTTCAACCTCAGGTTGGTTCGGGTTTTTCAAATACCAAATCAAACCATTGTGTCGAATTTTTAAATTTATAAATCAAACCAAACTAATAAACCTCGGATTTTTTCAGATTTTTGGATTTTTTCCGGTATAGTTTGCATACAAACATATAATTAACTTGTTTTCCAAATATTTCTTTAGTCCAACCAAAATACAATTATCTAAGGTGTTTCTTAAAAAATAACACAAAATATGAGATGAGTACTAATGACACTAAAATATTCAATAAAAAATAATAATGAAATCATCATATAAAATAAATATTGCAAAGCCATAATTAAAATGATCACAATTTAAAAGTACTAAACCATGCTAAAATAAGTTTAATAAGTATTAGTTACATTACTAAATATTTAAGGAAAATTAAAATTAGATTATGTATTTTAATTGTCTAAACCAATGTAAAACTAAAGAACAAATATTCAATATTATTGTCATTCTTAGTGTTGAATTGATTT
>JAJOOR010050462.1:0-10646 GCA_036250505.1 Solanum acaule | reverse complement strand
CAAAAACTCGCACCAAGACCAAACGAACGACCAGGTGACCGAACTGTCAGTCCCAGCAAGTCATAAATGACTTGGGGTCGCTATAGGAACGCTCTAAACGACACACAGAAGGCAAGACACAGAAATGACCATGAGAGTCATTACAATAGGATCCCGAGAGATCCCATATAAGCCACTTAACATTCATAACATAAGAGATAGAGACATATTTCAAGTCCAATAGTTTTATAAATGTAAAGCAAAAGTCTAAATACTTTGTCTCAATAGCCATCTAGTACAATAGAATGAAATCGGGCCTAGCCCATACATCATGTCCAAAACTGAAAATAAGAAGGAAACTAAGAACAATGTAAATCCATCCTCAAAGCATGAGGACTCACCCAAGCTCGGAAAATCAACCAAGCCAACCTATACCCACCAAACTGAGAACCCTGAATATCGGACCCTACATTTGGGAAAAATGTAGGCAAGAGTATGGGTTCGTACAAAACAATATACCAAGTATGATAGCTATGCATAAAACATTAAAAACATGCTAAAGAGGGACAGTTCATGACATGCAGTTGACCAAGCTAAAATATGATATGAGAAGGTTAGAAAACATAAGTCATAAAATATGGTCAATGCAAGCTAACACCTTTAAACCTTTGAACACATATGAGATACTTCTTTAAGTAACCTTAGTTCATTATTATTGCTGTTGAATTAGCCTTAACCAACATAGAGACCATGTGAGCTATAACATGATCCCCTGATGTCTCCCACAACGAAAATGGTTTTCCTACTTGCCAAGGTAAGGACAATGAATTTCTAGCTTAAGTGGATCCACTAGCTAATGTCTATCTAGAGAATCATCCTATGGGGCACATAGGTAAGGGATAAGGAGATTGCTAACGGGAGAGCTTCCATCTCAATATCATCTCGGTGCTAAGCATAAATCCCATGGAATAGTCATTTCTTACTTGTTCTTATTATCCATGGAAGGGCATGTCATCTTGCCAATCCAAGCTAAGTCATAAGTCATCCATGGAAAGGTAAAATTAAGCATCCAATACAAGCTAATTTTCATTAGGATATCTCTTTTATCTTTCATTCAATTAAGTGAGAAAACTTTTGAACCATAGAATCCTTACTATGTGAGAAAACCTTTCACAATCAGGCTTTAATGTGTTTATGAGAAAGCCTTTCAACAACACAACAACAATCATAATCATTGATACTTTATTCTCAAAGCATCCTTAAAATATTTACATAATTCTCATAAGAACATGCTTAATTTCATGATCTCCTCTTTCATAATTCAAAACTCATGTCACGACCCAAGGCTAGCCCCTAGATGCGACACGACGTACTAGACCCCGAAGGGGTTTCATACAAGCCTCATAGCCTTTCATTGCATTGGACATAGAAATAGTGCGGAAATTAAAACTTATTTAAATCCAAACAATCCAAAATACTCATTAAAATCTTTGAGAAGACACAATGGAAGTCTAAGTCTCACATGGCCATCTAAACAATGTATTGAAAACTAAAGTAGGGACTTGGCCCTTTGCAATTGAAAAGACCAAAATTATCTATTATATGAAATAAAAGAAACTTCTAAGCACTTGTACTCGATCTATGAGGACATACCACTTGATCTTGGAAGAATAGCAATCCAAGCACTTGAACTAGAGTGAATCAATCACTTGCCGGAACCTACACTTGTAGTAAACATAGAAGAAGAATGAGGTTAGCACAATTAAGTACAAAGTATGATAGCCATGCAAAAACATGCTTAAAACGGACATTTTGTTTGAAAGTCATGCTAGTATGCCATTTTGATAAAACTTCAAGAATATAATCATAAGAGGCATAATATAAGACATAACCAACATACAAATTATTTATCCACATTACAACATAATCAACCATATAACCCATTACCTTTACTTTAAGCCTTCACCTCAAGTAACCCTCATGCTATACCTTGTGCAATGTATGGATAGCGTCCCATACCACTATCCACACTAAAGTACCACAATAAAGTCACCAAAAGTGAACTAACCATTCAACCTTTCCATCTTCAACAAAACCATACATAAGAGATATAAGCATCACACAAGTCATATCATCACATAAGGACCATCACCTAAGACAACTCTAAGTCATACTCATGCAATGTGCAAGTAGCATCCCATACTACTACTCACACTAAGTACTCCTTTGAAGTCACCATAAGCAAGGCACATTCAAATACAACAAGTCATAACAAGGAAGTAGTCATAATTCAAGTATAGCATGCAACATTTACATTTAAGCATATAAGAGTCAGCATTATTTATTAACTTCATTTAGAGGACTTTCATGCAATAGTAATTAAGACTTAGAGAACTCACTATGACCTTCTCAAAGCCTACTCGTGCAATGCATAGATGGCATCCCATACTACCACCCACACTTCATAGAACCTCTCAAGAAACCATAATGCACATCTCACATGATGGGAATAAGCATTTAACCGACATAGACCATGCAAGCTAGACATGGAATCTGGTGTCATGTAACCCCACACCGTAAAAAGTGGTCTACTTGCCTAAGGAAGACCGGTAACATTAGCTTGGATGGAATCCATTAGCTAATATCCTATGTGGGCACATAGTTATGCGATAGGAAGATGTTCATTGGAACCGTAGCCTAACATTGGGAGAGTTTCCACCTTATCATATCCACTCGATGCTTAGCCTACATTCCCATAGAGTATTTCAATCACATTACATCATTGTACTTGAGAGGGCACCAACATTAGGCCTACCGACCCAAAGCACATACATATGAAAGGTTACCACCATTAGGTCTACCGATTCATGGTACATTTAAGGATATCTCATTGATCTTCCTAGAAAGAGCCACCACCAATAGGTCTACCATTTCTAGGTTCATCATTTCACACAAGAAGGGCCACCACCATTAGGTCTACCGTTTAAAGGTTTAATATCACATTAGTTCCTAGATTCCTCATGAAAGGCTACCAACATTAGGTCTACCGATCCAAGGTTTAGCCTAGAATACTTCATCATTCATTCATTCATGAAAGGCTACCAACATTAGGTCTACCAATTCAAGACATTTAAGACAATAAGTCAAGATACATTCATCATACAAGATGAGGATGCCTAAGCCTACCAATTCAAGAGATCACATTCACCTTTACATTCATTTATACAAGAATAGGATACACAAGCCTACCGATTCAAGATATACAACATTACATTATAGAACCCTTCACATTCCATCATCATCATTCATGAGTGTTATTAGAGAATATACTTTCAATCACAACACTATTACAATCTAAACATGATTATTATACATTCATTGAAATCACACACATATACTTTACAGCATGATCACACATAGATCCTTCATATATAGAGGTAGAAGGAAGATATCCATCAATTCAATACCACAATTTACATAGTAAGTAAACACCTCCACCTTTCAAGTGGATCAATACAATTAGGCAAGAGTAATAGCATAATTACAACATTCTATATCCAAATAAACATAAACAATTCACATTCCATCACAATCAACCAAATCCCAATTTCAAATCACAACTTAGGAATTTGGGGGAAAACATGGGTTCTAAGAAGAATTCATCTTAAATCATCTTTAAAACCAAAATTAATTCACAATTCAATGCAATAATGCCTTTAGAAATCGTTTTGAAACCAACCCATGCATAGATTTAAAAGTAGGGTTTTGGGGAAACTTTGAAGATTTGAAATTACTTTTGAGATTGGCTCCTTGAAAGATAATAATTCTAGGATGACCACCATACCTTTTAGAGAACAAATCCACGATATCCCCTTGAAAAACTTGAATAGTTGACCTTGGAAGCTTGAAATCTTCACCTCCAATGGAGGTTTCTAGAGAGAGAACTTTTGGAGAAGAGAGGTGGGTTCTATTTTGTGATTTTGAATAATGAGTGCAAAATAGAGTCTAATACTTTTAATACTCTTAAAATACTTTAATTAACCTAAACTAACCGTCCCACAACTTAACTAAATTAATTAGCTAATTACCAAACCACCCCTCACCTTGGCTAACCAAGATAGCAAACACAGGTGGGAACCACGTCTCCAAACCACGGACCGTGGTCTGGGTCATGTCCCGTCCTGGTCAGCCGTGGTTTGTGGCTGAGGCTTGGATTTGGGGGCCATGATCCACGGAAGCCATCCACGGGGTGTGGATGGTTCTACGGGGCGTGGTCCCTTTCCGTGGTTCACCAAATCTTGGGCAGTCTTTTGGTTTCGAGGGGTCTTGGCGGTTAGGCTTAGGGTCCTCCTCAAGGACCCTTAGGGTGGTCCTTGGGGAGTCATACCTTGACGTTTAACCCCTCAACCATCGCTCGGGATAACATCAAACTCCCTCAAACCTCACACCAAACTCACACACACAAAAAAGTTAGGCTCTAGTTTCACTTATTCGATTTACGGGTCGTTACAACCCACATCACATCATCATAATTGAAAAACATGGGGATTAGATAGATTCATGAGGGATCATCATAAAATCATAGTATTTCATCAATTCATGCATAATAGAACATAATTCAATCATTTAAATCAACATTGAAGAGAACCCATGACAATCGAAGAAAACCCTAAGTCAATTGCGGATTTCTAACATTGAAAATAGGAGAATTTGGGAACTCCATGAATGGAAGGAATTCATGGATGAAAACGATCATATCTTGTTATCAAAGCCCAAAACAATTGAAGAATGGAAGCTTGATCCTGAACCCTAGCTTGAATCTTCATCTTCAAGCTTTTCGAGAGAGAAATATCCTTGGGAGAGAAAGACTCAACTACTTTTATGAATTTCAAGAGAATGAATAGAATTTGGGGTTAAAATCACTTATGTAAGGGTCTTAGACATAGGAAAAACGACGTAGTATGAGGCTAGATTAATTAGGAAAAGACCCAACTACCCTTAAAATAATTACCGACCTACCCATCGACGCCCCTGACCGATGGACCGTGGACTAACCGACGACCCGTCCTGCATCACTGTCATCTATTGTCAGGAACTTGATTTAGGGGTCCTGACCTACGGACCCTTGACCACAGGTCGTGGACCCAACGACGGTCCGTAGGTTCTGCCGTGGTTCTAGGTCTTCTGGGAAGTGTTGGGGTGATCAACCACAAACCGCAACTACGGTCCGTGGTCCCATTCAAGGGTCGTGGGTGGCCTCGATTGGTTGACACTTGCAACTTCTTAAAAATTGTTACTTTTCCCTTTCTCGAATCCTGGGTGTTACACTTCCCATGAGGAGATGAGGTAGAAAAAAAAAGTCTAGATACATACTTATATCTGAATAAAGGTTTTACCTGTTATAAATTGTTTTTGTGGCAGGATTGACTAAGATGTTGAAAATAATAATGGTCAATGTAGTATCAAGATGTTGGTGATGTGAGAAGCACATATAAGACACCATGACACGTCTATTTCTAACATCTCTATCAACTACTAAGATATGGAGATAATTTACTTCTTGTACAAGTTTATATATTGAAAAATTGAACTTGTAACAAATTATCCTATAGATGCGGATAACCCCTTAACTTCCTGTAGAAAAACACCATCTAAGGAGTTGTTATTTATATTATTATGTCGGAGATATGTAAGAAGAGGAATTCAAGAAGAAATGGTGGTAATATCACATATGATAAAATGATTTACGAAATCACAATTAATAAGCTAGTTACGATTAACTTCCTCTTTGCTAACCATAATATTAACATTTTAATAGTGATGCAGTACCTATGCATTTACGACCAAGGATATATTATTCTCGGGTGAATAAGAAATCACAAGCAAGTACAATTAAGATTAGTACTTATAGGACAATCAAGTTAAATTGAGGATTGAATACATATGGCATTTGTTGAAGAGATTATGAAGAGGACTTAATCTATGCATATGTAGGACAAATATGAGAGACTACAAGCATCGTTGTTGAAATAATAATTTTTTCCAAAATATATGAAGTATTGTTAGGAACTGATCTTGAAGGTATTACACACCCAAAATTCATATTTGACCTATTTTAAACTCATTTTAAAGAATTTATTCACATATATTCATGTGTTTTTAGCATAATTTATGAGGATTATTAAATGTATGTGATTAGATATATTTTAGGTCAAATTTAGTAAAAATCTATCCAAGATGGCAAAAGGAACAAATGTCGAGCATTAGAGAATGACTGAGGCATGAAATAACAGTTATTTATAGGGGTCATTTGTGCTCAAAATGCATCCCATGAAGGCATGCGCAATGATTTTTACTAAAAATTAGAGGATGAAAACCTATCCTAGAGGTACGACGGCTGATGCATTGGAGGGCGTGCCATATACCTTAGAGGTTGTGTTGAAGGGGGTGTCACAAATCAGGCTTTTAGCATAAAAAAATTATTTTAAAACAATACCAAGTCCATCTAGAAGTGCAAGTTAATTTCTACAACTATACATTTGTAAGCATTGTTCGGTGTGCAGAGTTGGTGGTCGATCACCTTTCCTGAAGTCATGAAACAAATTAGGGTTTTAACTTTTCTAATTTTACATTATTTACCTTTGCATGAAGAACATAAAATATTGAATGTACTGAATTTTCATTGAAGGCTTCTATTGTTCCTCTTCATCTTAATGTTCTTCAGTTAATACAATTCTTTTTCATTGCATAAAGTTATAAGTAGCCAATTACCATAACTAGGGTTGTGAGACGGCTAATAAGAATAATTATGATAGAATTTTAACATAAAATCTTTTCATACAAGTGTTGGTCATTGTGTATTAATGGTTCTTTTTTAAATATTGTTTTCTGATGGTTGCAAATATTGAAGTTTGCCTAAATTATATATAAAAAAAATCTTGACAAAAAAGTTAAAATTACAAGAAAATACCTAATAGTAGAGATTTAGGCCTATTAACCCCATCTAATAGCTTGATCTAGTACTTGTAAGACATCATGAGACCTATGATGATAGTAGAATTAATACACACTCAAGTACCCGAAAGACTTAGGGTAAAATTCTTATAATTGGGTCAAAACACTTTAAAGATGTGTAGATACATCAGTCTTCCAAAGTGATCAACATACCTAAATGAATTAAGTAGTGATTTAATTTTTGAATTCCAACATCTAGAGAGCCACAACTCTAGTTATTTTTGAATTATTGAAATAACATAATCGTAACTGTAGATTAAAAACAGTTTTTGGATATTCCCAATAAATTCCCATTCAATAAGTGATCATAAGAGTTTATTGTTAAATAAATTATATTCTTTGCCACACTCTCTATGAGATTAGACTCCAACCTTGTTAGATTCTATATTAGACCATGACACTTTATACCTACTTAAAAGTTATATATTTGTACAAATAATATAACATAAAAGATGTTAACTACAACTTAGCCAAAAAGATCAACCCTGAATATGATGATTACCATGACTGTCGACCAGCCTTTCACGGAGGTTGGTCAACTCTTTATAATAGATTTCCCCGCTCTTTATTATTTTCTTTGGCATCTGCGGTTGGAAGCCCATACAGCTTTATCTAGTGACAATTAACAAAACTAGACCAAGTTTTGTGATGGTGAAGGTTGTCACGACCCGAATCCCAAATTATGATGAGACCTACCATAACTCTCTAGTAGGTAAGTCAACGTGTTACCTGGAACGATAAGTAACAAGCTTAGTGGGTCAATACAACATGCAATAAGTGATAAATGGAAATAGTTTAACAAAAGCAATATCAAGTAAGAACACAAAATATACACAACACAAAACAAAGAATCCAATCCCAAAAATTGATAGTCACAAGTACAAAGCTACTAAAAAGAGTATAAGTCCCAAAAAATGGACTAAAATATATAGACTTGTCTCAAATGCAAAAGTCTAGTCAAAGCTATAAAAAGAAGGAGACAGACTGATCCAGGATGCCAAAATCTTACCCTTGGTATCCGATATCCCTATAATAGGATCGAAATCAACACTAGTGACTAGTGCTTGAATCTGCATAAAGTAAATAGATGCAAGCTGTAGTATGAGTACCAAAACATGAGCTACCTGCATGCATCATAAGATGAGTGAGATTGGAAAGTAATGAAAATAATGTAGAACAAGAAGGTAAGAAACAAGAGGTCACAGAAAAAAAGGCAACATAAAACCTATCTACAAGCATATGAGTTTAGAAAAGGATGAACGAAAAGACAAATAACAATCTAAAACTTAACTGGACCCCATAAGCTTAGAAGTTACACTCATGCGTAATTGAAAGTAAATAACCCAAATGGACTACCATAAGCATGTTGGGTGCACAAAAGAGCTAAGGAACTACTAGTTATGCTTAAGAGTATATTCTAACTGTCACAACCATCCACAAACTCAAACCACAGTAACGCACCCTAAGAATCCAATAGAATCACTAAATCATGACTTAAACCCGACTAGGGTTCATCCTAGTGAAGTCCCTTTGTAACCCTCTGAAAACTAGTAGGCTAAACTAGAGCTTAACATAAGGATTAGAGTCGTAAGCGTACCTCCCCATACCTAATAATATAGGGTTTCGTGTTAGAAGGTCAAGGTACGACCCCAAGGACCAACCATGGGTCCTTGAGGAGGACCCAAAAATGTTCCCTGGACAGTGGCCCACGAAGGGGACCTATGCCTCGTAGGTGGGCACCATGGAGGCCACCTGAGGTAGTGACCCACGAGACCAGGACCCATACCTTGTGGGTGGGTCCACGGTCTGTAGGTCAGGGGGCGTGGATGGTCGAAACATTTTTACTAGACCACAGATGGACAACACGCTACGGGAGTCCACCCACGGACCGTGGTCGTGGAGTCGTGGGTGAGGTTTGGAACTGCCATTTGGCAGTTTCACTTAGGGGCATTATGGGGTTTTCTGGTTTTCATTAATATTAAGTGACGTCGTTTTATACTAAATTAGACTAACTATATAAAGGTTTTAAGTCACCAAATTAAGTCATCTTCCTTATAATTCCAAATCCCAAAAGAAAGACCCAAACCCTCTAAAAAAATATTCTCTCTCTAGAACTCCAAGGAAGAAAAAGAAGGAAGGAGAAGCTAGGGTTGAAGGAGCAAGGATTTCTACTAAATTTAATTGGAATTCATAGCTAAGGTATGGTATTACTTCATCCATGGATAGCTATCATCGATGGAGTCCCTTCAAAACCCCAATTTCAAAGATAGAAATTCCCCAAAAGCTATGGTTTGACTCTAAGTAATGGATTCCTTTCAAAAACAATTCTATTGATTTAATTACTTTATATGATGATTGAATTGATGATTTATTATGGTTTTATGATGAAATCTCCCAAAAATCCATGAAATCCCCAAATTCCCAATTTATAACCTTGTGATGTGGGTGAATTGTAGAAAGAGGAGAATTATGATATTATGATTATAATAATTGTAGTAATTGAATCATGTTAGTATCAATGTCTAATGTAGTAATTCTAGATGTGTTGATTGAATGTGATCTATGGTCCTTGAAGGGCAATATATGAGAATTATGCATGATTATGAGGTTTATGTATATGTTTTTAGAACACTTTGAGTGTAAAGTGAATATGATTATGATCTATTCGTTGTGTTGTTGGAGGTCATCCTCATGTGCACACTTGTGTATGAATATGATATGATGTGAAGGGTTTTCTCACAATATGATGATTCTAAGGTTGGCAAGCTATTCTCACATATTGAATCTAGGAGCTATAGTAGGAGTTATGTTGGATTGAGTATCAATATATTCTTCCATGAGTATGAACTTAAGTCAAGATTTAATGTGAACTCCGTGGGTATTGATGTTTATCACCGAGTGGATAGTGATATGAGATTGAAGCCCTCACGTTAGTAAAGGCCGGATTTCAAGGAGCAATCTCTTGGGATGGAAGCCCTCACGTTAGTAGAGGCTGGGTTTTCTAGTAGAAATCCCCTTATCCAATAAACTATGTGCCCTAATAGGACTTTATCTAGTGTATCCACCTAAGCTAAGAGTATGGTTCTACCTTAGGCAATCTTTTGGGATGGAAGCCCTCACGTTAGTAGAGGCTGGGTTTTCTAGTAGAAATCCCCTTATCCAATAAACTATGTGCCCTAATAGGACTTTATCTAGTGTATCCACCTAAGCTAAGAGTATGGTTCTACCTTAGGCAATCTTTTGGGATGGAAGCCCTCACGTTAGTAGAGGCTGGGTTTTCTAGTAGAAATCCCCTTATCCAATAAACTATGTGCCCTAATAGGACTTTATCTAGTGTATCCACCTAAGCTAAGAGTATGGTTCTACCTTAGGCAATCTTTTGGGATGGAAGCCCTCACGTTAGTAGAGGCTGGGTTTTCTAGTAGAAATCCCCTTATCCAATAAACTATGTGCCCTAATAGGACTTTATCTAGTGTATCCACCTAAGCTAAGAGTATGGTTCTACCTTAGGCAATCTTTTGGGATGGAAGCCCTCACGTTAGTAGAGGCTGGGTTTTCTAGTAGAAATCCCCTTATCCAATAAACTATGTGCCCTAATAGGACTTTATCTAGTGTATCCACCTAAGCTAAGAGTATGGTTCTACCTTAGGCAA
>JAJOOR010050460.1:0-12590 GCA_036250505.1 Solanum acaule | reverse complement strand
GTTGCATTCTTTCTTCTGGGACCTATTATACTTGAGAAAATACAAAATTTATTAGTATTCAACACAGTCAAATGACGCACTATCGGGTATTCAGACTTCCCCTGTGTAAATTCATCACGACACCTTGCTTTACGAATGCCGTCACCTAATCTATCATCGAGAAGGACCACGGAAACAAAAGATGAACAAAAACTAAAAGACAGAAAGATTTAAAAATGATACACCAAGTAAGTTCTATGGGAGCTTATAGGGCCGTGGTAAGTACCACGGACCGTGAACTCCCTCGTGGAGTTGAGACAGTAAGTGTGCAAAAAGGAGCCACAAAACTTCTTACCAAGTGTTGTTCACGGAAGGCTTCACAGCCCGTGGAGTTCACCACAATTCGTGATACTGCCCGTGAACTGAGTCTGAGGGATGAGTTGACTACAAGTGTGGTCCACGATCGGTTTTACGGCCCGTGGTAGCTTCCACGGTCCGTAGACCTATCGTGGTCTTACACTTGGTCAGTGTTCTATTGTCTTCTTCCCTCATACAATAAAATACGATTCTTACAGCCCAAACAACCATTTCTAGCACAGATTCAAAATTAACACACATTTACACATCACCTAGTTTACTAAACACATTGAATCCTCACCAACTAGAACAATCACGAATTCAACTCCCTATTATCATACCCATATACAAACATCAATTCAAAAATACCCAATACACTTAACCCACAACCGTTCAATAACAAATAAGTCAGTCCAACACCTACACCTACTCAAATCGCCTCAATCAAAGTAGTTAGGACTACCTTCTATCAAGGAATTTTAGTTACGGCAACTTAAACAACAAACTTACTTGCACTGTAGAAACAAACACTTGTCGCCCAAAAATGAGAGAGCAACAACCTAGAATTGCGATTCTTGAGGAATTTGGAATTAGGGCATAGATTCTGTGATGAACTTGGAATCGATTGATAATGGAATTGATTTTAAACTTTAAAGGACCATTATGGGAGAGAAAAGAGGAGGAAAAACTAACCCTTTGGCATTTGGAATCAAATAAATACGTTTTAATTTTGAGTTGGGTTACGCACGGGTCGGGTCAGGTAACTGGTGTTATTGGGTAGTGGATTACGGGCCGTGAAATTACCCATGAAGGGCATCTTGGTCCGTGAAATTACCCGTGAAGAGCATCACGGTCCGTGAACCAGTCCGTGACAATGACTTGGCAAAGAAACTTACCTGAGGCAGATGACGGATCGTGAAGTTGCCCGTGAAGGGCATCACGGTCCATGAAACTTTCCTTGATGTTGACTTGGAACTGAAATTCGTCCCTGAGGTTCACGAGAGGCTATACGCTCCGTACAAGTTCTAACGGACCGTGAACCCTTCCGTGAACCTTTTTCGTGCAATTTCTAGTAGCTTCCTTAGGTTGGTCCTCAAGTTGACGGACCGTGAAAGTGCCCGTGAAGGGCACAACGGTTTGTGATACTGTTTGTGAAGGTCAATCTGCACCAGTTTCTGCATTTTTTTTTACCTATTTTCTCCTGCACACATCAACACATAGTGACTACATAAAAATAAAGAAAAATAAGGAAAAAGGGAAAAAATACCTAGTACAATTACATCTTGGGTTGCCTCCCAAGAAACGCACAATTTAACGTCGTGGTGCGATGCAGGTTACTTGATTACTCAAACTTCATCAAGTTTGTATTCCTCTACAATCTTCACATCCTCAAGAACACCCAAATATGCCTTGATTCTCTGGTCATTAGCTTTGAACCTCTCTCCTTTATTATTTTCCATCTCAATAGCACCAGATTGAAACACCTGTGTGACCTTAAAAGGTTCAGACCATTTGGATCTCAACTTGCCTAGAAACAGACGAAGTCTAGAGTTGAAGAGTAAAACCAAGTCACCAGGAGTGAAGCTTCTTTTCTTAATATGCTTGTCATGATATAGCTTCATCCTCTCCTTATACAATGCCGACCTCTCATAGGCTCTCAGATGGAACTCATCCATCTCATTGATGTGATCCAACCTCAAATTTGCAGTTTCGCTCCAATTGAGGGTTAGCTTCTTCAACGCCAAAAGTGCTCTATGCTCAAGCTCAACCGCAAATGACATGCCTTTCCAAACATCAATTGATATGGAGACATACCAATAGGTGTCTTGAAATCTATCCGATATGCCCATAGAGCGTCATCTAGCTTCCGTGCCCAATCTGTCCTGTTGACATTCACTGTCTTTACCAAGATTGCCTTGATTTCCCTGTTGGACACCTCTACTTGTCCATTGGTCTGTGGGTGATAAGGCGTAGCAACCTTGTGCTGTTAAACCCCATACTTGGTCAGAAGCGCACTGAACACCTTGTTGCAGAAGTGAGAACCACCATCACTGATAATAGCTCTGGGTGTGCCAAACCTTGAGAAGATATTCTTCTTCAGGAAACCAACTACACTCTTGCCATCATTCTCAGGCAAAGCAACGGCCTCAACCCATTTGGACACATAATCCACTGCAACCAATATATACTTCTGCCCATAAGAACTCACGAATAGGCCTATCAAATCGATGCCCTATACATCAAACAATTCCACTTCCAGAATAGGTGTCATGGGTAACAAATGGCCCCGTGAGATGGCTCTTTGCTGCTAGCACACGTCACAGCTCCTTACTATGTCCACTGCATCTTGATGAATTGTGGGCCAGTAGTACCCACACTGAAGTATTTTGTGGGCTATTCGAGCACCACCATGATGACCACTTACTGGAGATGAGTGACAGGCCTCCAAAATGTGCAACATCTTAGCTTCAGGAATGCACTGCCTAATGATGTTGTCAGCGCAAATCCTATACAAATATGGTTCATCCCAGAAATACTTACCTACATCATGCATGAACCTCTTTCTTTGCTGAAATATTAGTCCTTCAGGCATTACATCACTAACAAGAAAATTAGCATAATCAGCAAACCAAGGAATAAGGTCAAGAGTTGCAGCTAATACCTATTCATCCGGTAATGTGTCATCTATTTCAAGCTCAAGCTCTTCCATCTTCGCAGCCTCCAACCTAGACAGGTGATCAACTACCTGGTTCTCACAGCCTCTCCTATCCTTCACTTCAAAGTCAAACTCTTGGAGAAGTAGCACCCTTCGGATCAGCCTAGGCTTGGCATCTTTCTTTGCCATATGGTATCTCAGGGCAGTATGGTCTGTATGAATTATCACCTTAGTGCCCAACGTATAAGCTCAGAACTTTTCAAATGCATAAACCACCACCAATAGTTCCTGCTCAATGACTGTGTAGTCTCGCTGTGTCCCATTCAATGACTTACTAGCATAGTAAATCGGATGAAACATCTTGTTGCTCTTTTGCCCCAACACAACTTTTAATGCAGTCCCACTAGCATCACACATTACCTCAAATGGCTCCGACCAGTTTGGGCCAATGATCACTGGTGTTGAAATCAGCTTTTCCTTTAGGCACACAAATGCTTTGAGACATGCCTCATCAAAGACAAATTTCACCTCCTTCTCCAAAAGGTTGCACATGGTGTGTGCAATTTTGGAGAAGTCCTTGATGAAATGCCTATAAAACCCGGTGTGGCCTAGAAAGCTTCTAACACTCTTCACATAGATTAGCAGAGGTAACTTTTCAATCACCTCAATCTTGGCCTTATCGACCTCTATCCCCTTCTGTGATACTTTGTGTCCCAAGACTATGCCCTTATTTACCATGAAATGGCACTTCTCCCAATTCAGTACTAGGTTGGCCGCCTCACATCTCTGTAAAGCCCTGCTAAGATTCAACAAACAGTCATCAAAAGTATCACCTACTACAGAGAAATTGTCTATAAATACCTCTAGAGTGTTCTCAACTATGTCCGAGAAGATATACAACATACACCTTTGGAATGTTGCTGGTGCATTACAGTCCAAATGGCATGCGTTTAAATGCAAAGGTGCCATAAGGACATGTGAAGGTGGTCTTTTCCTGATCTTCATGAGCAATTGATATCTGGTTGTTGTCAGAATATCCATCTAAGAAACAATACCATCCTTTACCTGCCAACCTCTCAAGCATCTAGTCCATGATAGGCAAGGGGAAGTTATCCCTCAAAGTCCACTTGTTCAGCTTTCTGTAGTCCATATAGACTCGTCATCTAGTGACTGGTCTCTGTGGGACTAACTTATTCTTGGCATTTGCCACCACAGTCATACCACCTTTTTTGGGCACACATTGCACTGGACTGACCTAGTGACTATCAGAAATGGGATAGACCACCCCAACATCTAACCACTTCATTATCTCTTTCTTAACCACCTCTTGCATTGGTGGGTTTAGCCTCCGTTGGTGTTCAATGCTTGGGTTGCAGTCCTCCTCAAGCTGAATCTTGTTGGTGCATATACCATGAGGTATTCCAATTATATCAGCAACGGTCCACCCAATTTCCCATTTATACCTTCTCAACACCTTGATCACCTCCTGCACCTACTCTTCATTTAAATTTTCAACCAAGATCATAGGTAAAGTGTTATTAGTACCCAAAAATACATACCTGAGGTGACTGGGTAACTGGTTTAGTTCCAGCACCGGTGGCTCTTCGATGTATGGTTTTGCTGGAGGGCTTGGCCTGCTTTGCAAGTCCAGGTCCAATTTCTTTGGAGCATACGAGTGTGCTCCTATACCTTGCAAAGCATTCACGATCTCTATATAGTCAGACTGGAAATCAGCATCAAAGTTCATCAGCACTGCAACTAAGGTTTCAACAGTCATCCTCTCTTCTATGGGTACCCTCATGTCCTCATCAACAACCATCTCTATTGCAGATACCACATTCATATCATTGGGTTGCTTCATTGACCTGCAAATATTGAACTTTACCTCATCCTTGTTGAGTCTGAAGTTCAACTCTCCTCTTTCAACATCCACCAAAGCTCTTCCTGTGGCCAAAAAAGGTCTTCCTAAAATGATGGGAACCTCAAAGTCCATTTTGCAATCCAAGATCACGAAATCAAATAGAAAGATGAAGGTGTCCACCTTTACAAGTACATCACATAGGACTCCCACTGGCCGCTTAGCTGACCTATCAGCCATCATCAACCTCATTGTTGTGGGTCTTGGAACTCCCAACCCCAATTTCTTGTAGATGGCTAATGGCATCAAGTTGATACTGGCTCCTAGATCAGACAAAGCTTTTGCAAACTTAATTAACCCAATAGTGCATGGGATAGTGAATGCACCTGGATCTTCCTTCTTCTGAACCAGAGATTTGGTAGCAATGGCGCTGCAATGATGAACATCGTTAGTAAAATCAAGACTTACAGCTCTCTTCTTTGTAACCAAGTCCTTTATGAACTTGGCATATCCTGGCATCTGTTCCAGGGCTTCCACTAGTGGTATGTTTACTGAAAGTTGATTCAACATGGTGATGAACTTTGTAAACTTCCCATCTTCATCTTTCTCTTTGAGCCTTTGAGGGAAATGAGGAGGTGGTCTGGGAATCTGTTGTAAAGGCAGGTTTTCCTCGACCTCTTTCTCTTTTCCTCTTGCAGGTTGTGCTTTAAGCTGAGGATCCTCCAAATCATCTACCTATTCAGCTTCATCCTCCTCTCTGCCAGCTTGCTCCAAGACATGTTCATGTTTGGTACCTGCAGAAATAGGGTCAGTAAGAACTTTACCACTCCTGGTGGCGATGGCCATGCAGTGCCCGTCTTTCTTAAGGTTTTGAATAGTGTCACTTGGTAGTTACCCATTTTTCCTCTGATTCAGTGAGGTTGAGAGTTGCCCCAACTGCTGCTCAATTTGTTTAATGGAGGTGGTGTGAGAGTCCACCAACTGACTCATGCTCGAGGAATCACCTCTCATTTCTTTTACCCCTGCATCAGTTGATTCAACTTTCTAGAGTACCTTAGCCATCATGTCTTCCAGCTTAGACCCGCTGAAACTACCACTTGCCCGATCTCTATTACCTGGGGGCACATAAACACCACTGCGATAATTCTTATACTCATCTCTGTTCTACCAGTTTCCCTGATCTCTATTTGCTGGCCTATCATACTGACCATCCCTAGCATAGTTCCAACCTGTGTTTCCAGAATTGTAACCCTGATTTCCAGAGTTATAATTCTAGAAACCTACTTGGTTCCCCAAGTAGTTAGCTTCCTCATCAAAGTCAATATCCTGATCATCATACCTATTTTGCTGTCCCACAACATTTACCTTTTCAGACTTGGCGACAATATGCTTGGTGAACAGATCTATTTGTGTCCTCATGTGCGCCATGTCTTGGTCCCTTTCTTCCTCTCTTCCTCTATTCAGTTGAAAGCTCAAATGTATACCCAAGCTCTCCTACCTCTGCATCTCTTATGTACCATGCCCTGTTATTCTTTGATACCTCATCCAACAGTTGCATGCTCTCCGAGAATGACTTCCTCATAAATGAGCCTCCACAAATTGTATCAACAATATGTTTAGTAACATATTTTTGAGATCTATAAAAAGCATGTTTCAGATGCCTTTCAGTAAGATCATGGTTGGGGCATTTCTTCAGCTTTTGGCTGGACCTCCACCAAGTATCATGCATTGCCTTTCCTGGTAGCTGCTTGTGTCTACTAATCTCGTCCTTCATTTGCAGCTTTTTTGATTCTGGAAAGAATCATTCCAGGAAAGCCTCCTTCAACTCTGTCCAAGTTCTGATGGAGTTATTTGACATCTCATTCAACGAGTTTGTTGCCTCTCCAGTAAGGGGCAATAGGAACAACCTTAATCTCATCGCAGTTTGATTAACTCCGGGAATTTCTTGTGACTTTCAGATTGCCACAAAATTTATCAAGTGCTGATTTGCATCATCACCAGCTGCACCCTTAAACATACCTTTCAGGTTTAACAGTTGTATCATAGTGCGGGTGATGGTGAACTTAACACCTGGAGGTAGTGCAGGTAACACTATAGCTACAGTGGCTCCAGCCCCATCCAAGTCAGCATCATCTTCTTCATACATTATATGAGGTGGATTCTAAGCTCTACCCCTTGGGGATATTGGTTGGCGCTGGGGAGGGACTAATCATTCCAACCCTCTGTTATCATCTACTGCCCTAGGTTGATTGATTCCAACATTTTGCTGGACATTCCTTGCAGCATCAATTTCAGCTTCTAAGCCTAGTCTGTGCCTCTAAGCCTCTAGTTCTTGTGCATTAACCATCTTTCTAATAGTTCGCTGAAATTCAGGATCGTAAGGTAGCAACAGGGCTCCTTTACTTCTAGTGTTGGGCATGCACAATCGGACTCACCTAAAAGAGACACAAACACAGAACAAAATGTAAAAATTAGGAAATATAAATACAAATAGAATAAAAGCTAGAAAACACTTCTGATATGAAATTTCCTGGCAGCGGCGCCAAAATTTGATACGTCCAAACTTACACTTCAAATAAGAAGTGTAAACGGTCGATGTCAATTTACAGAACTCAACTAGACTTGAGGTCGATCCCACAGAGAATTTCTTTACAGATAAGGTTTCATTGTCGCGTTTATTCGAATGTTGTTATTATCTCCCAAACAAATAACCACGGAAAGTGAATTGTGTTTGGTGGAAATGTTATAATTACCAAACTTTCAGTCAAAATCTAGATTCACGACTAACAGACTATTTCATTGTAAGGTTGATTCAGTTAATTAAGAGAAACCAGGATTGTGTTTACCATAACATTAGTTCAAGTGTTCTTCCATAATTGAGCATCAGGCAAATCAATGTTTACAAAATCATTGTGAGTTAAATTTATCTGACACTTCTCAGCCAAATCATATAATTATCACTCATTTTCTCTCGACCCTAAAGTGTTACTAACATTGACCCTCGCTTATAATGATATGGTGTTAAAGATCTTTTATCTCGAACTCAAGCTTTAACTCCAATTGGATAATTTAATTCAGCTTTTTCCTAACTGGTATTTTTCTCTCGAACAAATACCAGTTACAGGCTCATCTAATGCGTGCACTCACTAGATGACAATGATATCAAAAGCTAAAAACTACAAAATGTGAACATAGACTGCCCTTTACTCGTTTTACGGAATCGTAACTAGAACTTTGTCATGGATCCCACAACCCCAGTCGTGGTATTTAGCTACTCATGATTTCACGTAAATAATCAGTAATTATGGATGAAAACATATTGAGAAAGACTTACGAAAGTAATTAGCAAATCAATAATCACTTTGATAATCTGATAGTCTGAATCCGAATTTCCAACTGATAGCAATAATCAAAAATCCAAAAATCGAAAGCTAAGAGTAATGCTGTGTTCTTCATCGTAAAACATAAGATAATGAATAATAATTTTAAAAACAACCTAAAGTAATTCAAAATATAATGTTTAAAATGAGTCCTATTCGAATTAGGACTGAGTTGTCGGGCCTTTTCATGGCCACTACCATGACATGTTAAAGGCTTCACGGTTCGTGAAGCCCTCCGTGGTCTTGCCTTGAAGCTTCCAGAAAGTGGGACTTCAAACTTGGTCACTGGAAAATGCACCACGAGAGCTACCACAGTCCGTAGTGAGGACCACGACCCGTGAAGTCTCCCGTGGTCTTCACTTGGGTTTCAACCTTCTTTCAACTCTTTCTTGCTTTCACACTAGTTCAGCTTCACGACAGGTACCACGGTCCGTGGTGAGGACTACGACCCATAGAACTCTCCATGGTCTTCACTTGGTTATTCCTGCTCTTCATCTTCTCAAGGCCCCGCACTACCTCACTTTCATGAGCTCAACCACAGACTGTAACGAAGTTAACAGTCCGTGAAGTTGTCCGTGAACTTCACTTGGTCAACATCAATTCTGCTTCTTTTTCTACTTTTCTATACAACCCAAATTCTTCCTACACATTTAGCAAACCCATCAAATAATCCAAAATTTCACTTAATTCCAGTATTAGTTCATAGTTATTAAACTTCAAATGTGCCACGATTTCACGGCACATCAATGCTCGTACATTCCATGTATTGATGCCATTTGGCTTACATATTTTATGATGCAGATACAGGTAACAAGGATCATCAACCAATACTTCGTTGATCCAGTTGAGTTCCAGAGTTGTTTGGTGAGCCTCCTTGCTTTCGGAGGATCCTTTATTTATCCTCAGTTATTTCAGTTTGTTAAGATGATCGGGGGTTTTGTCCTGACATCCCTCATAGTATTAGAGGTTTCATGGATATATAGACAATAGTAGTTCATGAGTCTTGTTCATTTAAGTTGTTATGTTCTAGACTTGAGTTGCCCTTGAGGCCTGTTTGAATGTTTTATTTCTAAAATATTATGAGTTTACTTTTGAGACAGTTGAGTAAACTTTATAGTTTGAGTTATTCTATGTTGTGTAACTCTTCCGCTATCAGTTGAGCTAGGCCAAGGGTTCACTTGGGGCCAACAATGGTTCTCGAGTCTCTGTCGCATACAGGGTGTAGGCTCGGGACCTGACAAACTTGGTATCAAAGCACAAAGATCAAGAGTCCTAGGCTGTCTATGAAGCCGTGGCTGTAGATTTCTAGTTATCGGTGTGAACCGTGCCACATATATAATTAGGAGGCTGCGACATTTAGGAACTATCTCACTTCTTTCATACTTTTTTCGTGCGATAGAGTTCATCTCTATAAAGTTTCTTTCTAATTTGTACTTGCACATATCTTTCAGATTCTGCCTCCACGAAGATCTATCCGAGGGCATCCTTCTAGGAAAAATGTTGATACGCATGATCAAGGGGTTCCCAATGCACCAGAAGTGCAACCTCAAGGAAAGGTCACTAGTGCTGAATTCTGGGATGTTATCTGGATGTTGAGTCAAGTTGTGACCAACCAAGCTGGGCAACAAAGAGGCAATCGACAAAATGTGGCTTATACATCCAGGATCCGTGAGTTCTTAAGGATGAATCCTCCAGACTTCACCGGTTCAAGTGTCACTGAGGATCCAAAAAACTTTGTGGAAGAGCTGCAAAGGGTTTTTGAGGTTATGCATGTTGCTGATGCTGATGAGTGAGTGGAACTAGCTGCATACCAATTGAAGGGTGTTGCTAGAGTATGGTACGATCAATGGAAGAAGAGTAGAGTAGAGGGTATACCAATTATGGGCTGGGTTGTGTTTGAAGAGGCCTTCATAGGGCGTTTCTTTCCCCGTGAACTGAGAGAGGCAAGGGTAAGGGAATTCCTCACTCTTAAGAAGGAATCCATGAGTGTGCATGAGTACAACCTCAAGTTCACCCAAATATCCCATTATGCTACAGAGATGGTTGCTGACATGATGAGCAGGATGAGTTTGTTCATTTCTGGGTTGTCTCTTCTGTCAAGCAAATAGGGTAAGGCAGCTATGTTAATAGGACATAACAAGACTTATGATCCATGTGCAACAGGTTGAGAAAGATAAGCTGAGGGATAAAGAAGAGTTCCTAAATAAGAAGGCTAAGACAACAAGAAATAAGTCTGGGCAGCAGAAGATTAATGCAAACCGGTCTTCTTTTCAACACAAGCCAAATGGACGTGCTCTATCATCTGGTAGTGCACCTGCACCGATAAACAGAGGTGAGTTCAAGAATCAGAACTCTCAAAACTTTAGAGCTAGACCCGCACAGTCTCAGGTTAGTGTGGAACAAGGAGGTAATGAGATTCTTGCATGTGCTAAGTGTGGTAGGAACCACTCAGGAGTGTGTCATGATGGCTCCACTGGTTGCTTCAAGTGTGGTCAAAATGGTCACTTCAAGAGAGAGTACAAATAACATGCAGGGTAGTGTTAATGGGGGTAACAGAGCCTAATCTTCTTCAGTGGCTCCACCCGACAGAGCTGCACCTAGAGGAGCTACTTCAGGGACAGGTGTAGGGGAAAACCATCTGTATGTTATCACCAGTCACCAAGAGCAAGATAATTCACTTGATGTTGTCACTGATATGTTTAAAGTCTTTACTTTTGATGTATATGCATTCCTAGATCTAGGTGCGAGTCTATCTTTTGTGACTCCATATATAGCTATGAGGTTCGATATTATTCTCGAACAACTTCTTGAGCCCTTTAGTGTTTCCATACCTATTAATGAGTCTATTATAGTTGGGAGAGTTTATCGTTATTGTACCATTTCCGTCAATCACAAGGACATCATGGCCGCCTTAGTTGAGTTAGACATGGTAGACTTTGATGTTATTCTAAGTATGGACTGACTTCATGCCTATTATGCCTGAGTTGATTGCAGAACTAGAGTAGTTAAGTTCCAGTTTCCTAATGAGCCTATTATTGAGTGGAGGAGTAGTTTAACAGTGCCTAAGGGCCATTTTATTTCGTACCTTAAGGCGAGAAAGTTAGTTTCCAAGGGGTGCATATATCACTTAGTCCGAGCTAATGACTCTAGTGTTGAGACACCACCTATTCAGTCAGTTCCAGTAGTGAGTGAGTTTCCAGAGGTCTTTCCATATGATCTTCCCGGAGTCCCTCCTGAGAGAGAATTAGACTTCGGTATAGATATTCTTCCAGATACTCGTCCTATCTCTATTCCTCCATATAGAATGGCTCTAGTTGAGTTACAGAGTTAAAAGGGCAGTTGCAAGACCTTCTTGAGAAAGGCTTCATTCAACTAAGTGTCTCACCTTGGGGCGCTCTGGTCTTATATGCAAGGAAGAAAAATGGTTCTCTTAGAATGTGTATAGATAACCGTCAGTTGAACAAGGTTACTATCAAGAATAAGTATCCTCTTCCGAGAAATGATGATCTATTCGGTCAACTTCAAGGTGCCACTTGTTTTTCTAAGATAGACCTCAGATCTGGCTATCATCAATTGAGAGTAAGAGAAAGTGACATCCCTAAGACAACTTTTAGGACCCGATATGGTTATTAGGAGTTTCTGGTCATGTCTTTTGGTTAGACTAATGCGATGTTCATGGATCTTATGAACAAAGTGTTTAAGCCTTATCTAGATATGTTTGTTATTGTATTCATTGATGACATTCTGATTTATTCAAGGAATTATCAGGATCATGCTAGTAATCTCAGAGTAGTTCTCTAAACTCTAAATTATAAGAAGTTGTATGCTAAATTTTCCAAGTGTGAATTTTGGCTTGAGTATGTGGCGTTTTTAGGCTATATTATTTCTGGTGATGGGATTCAAGTTGACACTCAGAAGATTGAGGCAATGCAGAACTGACCTAGACCCGCATCTCCAACTGATATTATGAGTTTCTTGGGACTGGCTGGTTATTATAGAAGGTTTGTCAAGGTGTTTTCATCTATTTCATCCTCATTGACTAAGTTGACTTAGAAGACAACCAAGTTTCAATGGTCTGAAGCATGTGAGAAAAGCTTTCAGGAATTAAAAATAAGGTTGACTACTGCCCTAGTGTTTACCTTACCAGAGGGTACTGTAACATCCGACAATTTAAAATGAATATGAAGAAGCTTGAAATTGGAAGTAGTCATTTTTGGAAAAAAATCAGAATCTGGAAATTCGGCCAAGTGTGGAAATCAGTAAATTTTTGGCCAACTTTGAGCAGTCATAACTCCTAGCTCAGGATGATCCAGGAGTAGTTCCAGTTATGTTTGGAAAGCCCTTGGAACGATCTTTCCAA
>JAJOOR010050459.1:0-16424 GCA_036250505.1 Solanum acaule | reverse complement strand
CCCCCCCCCCCCTCAATTAAAAGTCCTCCAGTCGACTTCCTGTATTGGTCAGACGACTTTTAGTAACACAAATATAAAGTAATGATAAGCAGTAAGCAAACAACGCAGAGAGTTTTATACTGGTTCGGAACACCGATGTGGTGCCTACTTCCAGTCCCATTAGGTTTCAAGGGTTTCCTTAAGAGCTTGAATAGAACTTGGACAATACAAAGTATATCGACTGTAAATCATGTATGATGTACAAATCAAAACTTCTACTTTGACATAGCCTCTACTCGTATAACCTACACTCAGTTTCTTCTTTCTCTTTTCTTTTTTTAGTATACTCACGAGAATACAAAGCTTTTATGAAAGATGGCAGAAGATAACAATACAAGTTCAAGTGAGGTGCGTACTTCACATCTAACACTAAAAGTGGTTTATATAGGTAGACTATTGCTATTGTAAGGAAAATCCAAGGATGTTTATCTCAATCAAGGATGTTGAGGGATCCATTGATTGATGTGATTTTCTGAGTCATGTCCATATTAGCTATGTGCATGATATAATCGCTTTGATTTCTTCTTCACTACAAGAAATTATGAAATTAGCAACAACTTTTTTGCAACAACTATATTATTGTTAGCTTATATTGATAAATCGCAGCAACTTGATTTAATTGTTGGTATATCTTTTAATATTTAACAACAATATTTTTGTTGTAGCCAAATATGTTATTATTGTTGCGATATTATATTGTTAATAATAATTAATATAATAAATTTCAAATATTAAAAAATTGCAACAACGTTTTTGCAACAATAATGATATCGTTGCCCAACTTTAATAATGGCAACAATTTAATTAATTTGTTGCTATCTTAAAAAAATTTGGCAACAATAATTTTTTTATTGTTGCTAATGTATTTAGTTTCACAATAACTTATACATTGTGGCAAAAATTAGATTTGCTTTTTTAGTTTTCCGCCAATATAATTGCGGGTTTTTTTCTGTTTCCGCCAAATTTTTTTTAGAAGTTCACCAAATTTTATTTTTCTTTTCCACACAGTTGCGCCTCTTCATCAGGTTTGGGAAAAACTTAAACTAGGTTTATTTCTTTGTTCAAGTGTTTCGCTGAAGATCAGTGTTCTTGAAGTCTATCTCCGATGAGTTCTCTTTATGATTTAGTTTCTTTTCACAAAGTTTGGTGAATTCTTGCATATAATTATCTTATGATTTAGTCTCCTAGGTTATTTTGTAAAATCCAATAGCTTTGTTAAAGTTCAATTGTTTTGATTTAGTCGCTTTGGTGAGATCAATGGGATGGTATTGTATTCCTCTGTAGAAATTATCTGGGTTTGAAGAGACAGGGAAGAAAATTGTTGAGGAATGCTAGGGATTACCCGCTGCTTGCCATACCGGATGTTGTCTCCATGTCGCGCTTTCTTCTTTTCGATTATCTAGTAAAGGTTAATCTGGCACTACAGACTAACTTTGGTTAGTGGTACGTTTTGAGCAGCAGATGCTACTTCGAAGAATGGACTCAGGAGGTCCTTATCGTCTTCTGCACTGTTCAAGTCTTGGTGACAAAGAGGGAGTGATGCAAGAGCTTGAGAAAGGAGTGGAACCCAATTTGGTTGACTATGATAAGAGAACAACATTTCATTTAACCCAATCCAAATTCCAGTTTTTAGTTCTTCTGTACATCTTTTATCTGAAATCTAATGACATGAAAATTTTTGGAAAACTTGAAATATAAATCATTTACCTTGGGTGGGTTGTGGATTAGGTATAACATGGACTTCAAGGTAACAAGGAAAGCATTTTCGTTATAGCTTACGGAGTTCTTTTCACCGTCAGCTTTACAATCTATGCATCATATCCAGCCTCATTGAAATAAGGCTTTTCATTGAGCACAAGAGCTTGAAGAGAGAGGAGAACTTGTAAAATCGTGGAAATTTTAGGGTTCCACACTTCAATTCCAGAGCCCGTCCATGTGTTTAAGAGGCTAAGGCAAACCTTTCCTGACTCATACAGGTTCTGATTGACACAAAGCCCGCCAGAGTGATAGTAGACCATCTGCACAATTTTAGTTTTGCAAATTCTAAATAAGCTTTATCTGGAAAGTGTATGCTCGATCTTATAAATCAGAAAAATAGATGGACTTCACAATTGGATGGCGGAGTTAGATAATTGGATGCCTAAGAATGCCTAAGATCCAATGAAAACATATGATATTAATTCAGATTCCAAATGAAGGCAAGGCTCGTGTCTATCAATCAGAACATTGTGGAAATAGGCAACTACGATTTCTTGCCAATCGACTTGTGCAAGCGTTTGTTCTTGATGTGCTCCATCTTTCCTAACCATTATAACATCCCCATGGAAACCTTGACTAGATACTGCATGGGATTGGCCTTAATCCTAAACATCGAGAGTGTTAAAGAAGCAAGAGACAATATTCATCAAACAGTGGAAGAACTCAAAGCTGCTTGTTTGCTCTTAGATGGCGATAAGGAGGAAACTGTAAAAATGCACAATTTTATACTGATTTTAAAATATCACATGTAGCTTAATGTGTTTGTCTTAAAATATCAGGTATGTGTTGTTATATATTGATTGATTAATGTGTGTCTTATTTTTTCTAATTAAGGGCAAGATATGTTTAAGTTAGTGTCTGCTGTTACTTTTTATTCTTTTAGGAAATATAGTTTTTGACCAAAAACTAGTCTATTTCACCTTTTAAAAAAGAGTTAATTGTCTTAGGTATCTATTGGTATAGTTTGACATCGTGATCTTCATTGTCGAGTTTCAACACCCATTGATGGTTCAAAGTCAACGATTATGTTTATGATACATTGTGTTGCTACTATATGTATAATTTTCTTAATAGTGTCTGAAAGCTTGTTCCTTGTACTAAATTGCACCTTTTCTTCTAACACCTCATTACTTTTAAGGTATGGTCTCTCAAGAGGAAATTTTCTTTTCTTATCGTAGGTGACAGTATTTGCTTGGTTGAATAATCTAAGAATATAGATTAATTATACTGATATTCTTAGCATGGTTTATTTTTCTGCAAGGTCTCGTCTTCCATCTATTGTCACAACTAAAGCTAAGGTTGTAGGTGCTGGAGCAATATTGCGACCTATTTCTAGTGGTAATTTACCTTTTTATTTCAGTTCTTCCTTACATTTTGAAGTAATGTTGATGTAGTACAGTTTGGTCATGTGTATGTGCTTCTCTAAAGATTTGATTTACCAACTTGTTGCCATTGGTGCCTTTGAACTTGTTATATTCACACTTAAGATATGAAAAGATGTGATAGATAACTTGCATGCATAGCTATCTTTAGCATACTTTTTTTAAAAAAAATTGGTAAGTTTGTGTATTTCTATCAGTAATTAAGATCATACAATACATCCTCCATACTTGACCAGTTACTTTTCAGTGGAGGAAAAGGTGATTAACTATGTCTGTAGTTTCCCCACATAGGCAGCATCTGGGACAGATAGTAATCCCTCTTTTCATCAATTTATCTTGAGTAAGAGATGTATTTCCAACTCATATAGTTTCATAGTTGCACCACTCCTTTATTAAGCCATCTTTTTTTTAAAGTTGCTTATATTGATATTGAAATATCACATGTAGATTTGAATTTAAATTGTTTAGCTATTCTAATATTATCTATTTTATGAGAGGTTGTAGATATATGAATGATTTCTGAAGATGTTCGTAGATGTAGATATACAAAAAAGAATTACTGGTCTTAAAACCACTTTCTGTTTTTATATTGACCTTTTATAATATGAAGTTTTTCTCTAACATTTTCTTTCTTTATTTTTTATTAAAAAATCATATAACTTAATATTAATTGATTTAAAATTGTTGTAGGTAAGTATATAATGGATAAAATTGGATACTTAGCGGTCACCCAGAAAGTATTTGAGGGTGTTGATGACCTTTCCACATAAGGAGTTGTAAGAGCGTTCCACATTTCTTGAGAGACTGGAGTATGAGGTCTGAACCATCACTTCAAGGTCGGTGTTGGAGGAATTGACTCCACTCTTGAGAGAGTTAACTTGTTGGATCAACTTGTTGACTGTGGAGATTTCTTCCTGCTTAATACTAGTCATAACAATGCGTAACTTATCGACATCAGTGCTGGTATCCTTTTGTAGGCGAAAGACCTTCTCAACAACATCATGAAGAGTTTCCAAACCACATTCGACAACCAGGATGCGAGTTTTGAGTTCCTCAGTGTCCTGTAACAACAAGGCAGCCGACTCCGCAGTAATTTTTATGGGTTTGATAGATTCAGACCTATCATTTACAGAGTCCTTCTTTACCCACTTGTTTTCTACCTGCACATACCCCATACTAGAGAAAGTTCGAGAGTCATAAGTAGCATTAACAAAAACATGTGTAAACATAGAAAGATCTACGAGGCGATCCACAAAAATACGCGAGATGAGCAACCCATATGGTAAACTTGCGGTAGCATTAGTGTCTTCAACACTTTCCAACATATATTCCTTGAACCACAATGCCCAATTGATACGGTACTTCTTAAGTAGGCAGTAGAGAATAAACACGTCCCGAGTAGAGATGCTACTCAAGGATACTTTCCTGTGAATAAGAGTGGTGGCAACAATATGTGCCAATAGACGATGTTCAAAACACAGAGATAAAGGCCCAAAATCAGATAAGTCAGAATTTGGTTCAACAACGACTTTCGTAGCACCTTCCATAGAGATTTCAAAGTCGTCAGGACAAACTACGTTCATATACAGTACAACACCAATGAATTTGGTACCAAAAACATCTTCAAACAACATTTGATTAATAATGATAGGACTCCCTATTACCAGGGTTTCCATCTCACAACTGTCAGGGGAATACATAGGTTTGCATAGAAGAGACGAACAACTTATTCAAAAAATTCAAGATAGCACAGATTGAACAACAAGGATAATTTTTGAGCCTTGAGAAATGAACTTACCGGACAGTATGAGTCCCTTAGTTGATTGAGATTGATGAAATGGCCGGGGACGATCGGTCGAGATTTGAAAGCGTCATACATGTTCTTCTGCTCGACTCTCCAAAAGTGTTGCATTTCCTCGGGAGAAAGATATCTTGAAGCGTTTGGGCATGGTTTCTTTAGGGCCTTCTTTTTTATGGAAGAGGCTCTTTTCTTGGAGGAGGGGGAAGGAGAGCCCAATGATTCCTTAGACGAGTCTGAGGAGAGGGATAAGACATCAACTTCAAATGAACAGGTAGGAGAGGGGTTTGGGAGAGAAGCCATGGAGCGAGTTCTGGTCATGATCGAATGAGGAAGAGAAAGAAAGAGAAGAGGGTAGATAAGGAGAAAGAAGGAATGAGAAGAGTTTAAAATGAAAAGGGAAAAGACAGAAAGGAAAAGAAAAGATGGGACTTTTATGGAGAAGAGGAAAGGGCGGAGCAAGTAATAATTATAGGTAGAAAATATGAAAAGACAAAAGGAACATTAAACGCATAAAAGGAAAATAAATTATCTTAATTAAAGCACGTAATACCAAGACAATTTCTGAGAAAACAAAATCTTTCTTCTATCAAGGGTTTTGTAAAAATGTCAGCCAATTGATTTTAAGAATCAACAAACTCTAACAAAAAATCGCCGTTTTCAACATGGTATCGAATAAAATGATGCTTGATGTTAATATGCTTTGCCCTAGAATGACGCACAGTATATTTAGAAAGACTAATAACACTAGTATTATCACAAAAGATATGGACAACTTCATAAGAGAGATCATAATCAAGTAATTGATGCATTATCCATAATAATTGAGTACCACAACTGCCCACGACTAGATATTCGGATTCCGTAATAGATAATGCGACGGAAGTTTGTTTTTTGCCGTGCCAGGAGAGATCAATGATTGTCCTAAAATTTGACATTTTCCACTGGTACTTTTTTGATCATTTTATCATCTGCAAAGTTGGCATCTGAGTAACCAGTTAAATCAAAATGAGATGAGTGAGGGTACCATAGTCCTAATTCGGTGGTCCAATCAAATAGCGAATGATCTGCTTTACTGCAGTGAGATGTGATTCCTTCGGGGAAGATTGAAATTTGTGCACTTGCATACACTGTACATGATGTCTGGTCGACTAGCAGTGAGATAGAGTAGTAAACCAACCATTCCTCAATACATTTTTTCATCCACATCTTTCCCTGGTGCATCTGTTTCAAGACACATGGAGGGACTCATTGGAGTTCCAAAGGCTTTTCATTTTTCGAGGCCAAACTTCTTGATAAGTTGCTTGGTATATTTTGTTTGACTAATGAACGTTCCATTAGTTGACTGCTTGATTTGTAGTCCAAGGAAGAAAGTGAGCTCTCCCATAAGGCTCATTTCAAATTCTCCTTTCATAAGGTTTGCAAAATTCTCACACAAAGATGGGTTAGAGCTTCCAAACATAATATCATCAACAAATATTTGAACTATAAGAATATATAAACCTGATCTTTGAAAAAAAAGAGTTGTGTCAATTTTCCCCCTTTGAAAATTATTTTGAAGTAAAAAGGTGCTTAGTCTCTCATACCAAGCTTTGGGAGCATGTTTGAGACTATAGAACGCTTTGGAAAGTTTGTAAACAAAATCAAGGCAAGAAGGATTTTCAAACCCGGGGGTTTGTTTGACAAAAACTTCTTCTTTTATGAAACTGTTTAAAAATGCACTTTTTACATCCATTTGAAAAAGTTTAAAGCGCTTAAAATATGCATATGCAAGTAAATTCGAATAGATTCTAACCTTGCTACCAAAGCAAAAGTTTCATCGTAATCAATACCTTCCTGTTGGGAGTATCCTTGAGCAACTAGTCTTGCTTTGTTACGAATGACTTTTCCATCTTCTTTATCTTATTTCGAAAGACCTACTTGGTTCCAATTACGGAACAATTTTTCTACCGTTCAATGAGAGTCCATACCTGGTTTCTTTCAAACTGGTTGAGTTCTTCATTCATTGCTTGTCTCCAGGATTCATCTTCCATTGCCTCATTTATACGCTTGGGTTCAATTTGAGACACGAAAGCTACATATGCTTGTTTTCTCAATGAAGCTCTAGTCTGTATTGAGTCGGTTGGTTTACCCATGATGAAGTGATTTGGATAGCTAGCGTTGTGTCTCCATTTTCTGCGAATACCTGTCTTTTCGGTTGGACTAGTCGACTTTGGTTCTGGAGTAGTCGACTCTTCTATTGTAATTTTTTCAGGAGTGTTTGAGAGATTCTCAGTGCTCACTATCGGAGCAGTTTTATCATTTGTAGATTCTATTTCCTGCATCCTTGGGTTAGTGTCATTAAAAACAACATGAACAGATTCTTCAACACTTAGGGTTGGTTTATTAAAAACTCGAAATGCACGACTGACTAGTGCATAACCTAATAATATACCTTCATCGCTTCTTGGATCAAACTTACCCAGATTTGTCTTACCATTGTTGTGAATGAAACATTTGCATCTGGGATGAAAATAGCTAATATTTGGCTTCTTACCTCTTCATAGTTCATATGGAGTTTTCTTTAAAATCGGTCTGATAAGGCACCTGTTCAAGATATGACATGCAATACTTACTGCCTCAGCCCAGAAGTGATCAGGAAGATTTCGGTCAAGAAGAATGGTTCAAGCAGTGTCTTGTAACGAACAATTTTTCCTTTCTAGCACGCCATTTTGCTGAGGTGATCTAGGAGATGGAAATTTTTGAGTGAAACCATTTTTATTACAGAATTACTTGAATGCTTTATTTTCAAACTCTCCACTGTGATCGCTATGAACTCTGGAGATGAAGTATCCTGCTTCTCTTTGTACTTTTCTACAAAACACTTCAAAGTTAGAGAAAGCTTCGTTTTTATGAGATAAGAATATTACCCAAGTGAATCTTGAAAAATCATCAACGATGACAAAATCATATTTTTTACCACCAATGCTAGCAGTTCGAGTGGGACAAAAAAGATCCATATGAAGAAGTTGCAAAGGTTTAGTGGTACTTACAGTATCCTAGATCTTGAATGAAGAACGAGTTTGCTTACCAAGTTGACGGGCGTCACATATATGATCCTTTTCGAATTTTAACTTTGGAAGTCCAATGACTAGTTCAAGTCTGGACAATTTTTCTAAGGCACACATACTTGTGTGACCAAGTTTTCTATGCCATAGCCAGGAATCATTTGATACTACAGTTAGACATGTAAGTGCTGGTAAGTCCACATTGTTTATAACGTAGATGTTATCAACACGATCTCTAATAATTGTGATGTCCTTAGTCGCATGTCTGATGGTGCAAGTCGTAGCGCTGAATGAGAGTTTGAATCCAACATCACATAGTTGACTAATGCTAAGCAGGTTGTGTTTAAGTCCCTCCACTAGGTATACTTTTGATAGATCACATGATGATCTAAGAGTGATAGATCCAACTCCTACTACTTCTCCTTTTGCGTTGTCACCAAACCGTACATATCCTCCATCAATTTTGTTGAGAGTTTTGAAATTTTCTTCTTTTCCGCACATGTGTCTGGAGCATCCACTGTTTATTATCCACATTCCCTTTTTGTAGGTTCTTTTGGTCTGCTCCTGCAAAACAAGTAGATTAATTTCTTTTAGGTACCCAAGTATTTTTGGGTCCTTGAGGGTTAGGATTAACAACTTTTGGTCTCCAAATCCATTTTCGAGAAGAAAATTTCCTGCAGTTAAAAGATTTGTGACCAATGCCACCACAAGTATAAGAGGAGAAATTAATAGAAGTTTCATGATGAATTTGAGAGAAAGATTTGTTAGATCTAATGGAGCCATGGTTAGGGGAATTTCTGATGAAGTTAAGATTAGATCTGTTAGATCTAATAGAGCTATGACTGGGAGATTTTCTGATGATATTCAGTTGCATCTTTACTTCCTCTAGTTCCTCTTCTAGTAAGTCGATTTCAATTTGACTTGCTTCTAGAAGTATTTGCCAGTCCATCTTTTACAAATAGTAACTTGCATCTGATCAGGAAGGGTTAGAGTTAAAGCCAGGGCATCCAACACATCAACTTTCTTATTTTCCATTCTAGGCACATGTTGAAGGGTTACATCTCCAAGCCATCCTATCAACTTTTGAGCATAATCATGATAATGGCGCAATTCGGGCTTTTTTACCTCATAACTTCCCAAGAGTTGATTGATCACCAAGTCAGAGTCAACAAAGACTTGTAAGTGTAATTGCTTCATATTGAAAACTATTTCAAGTCCAATTATCAACGCTTGGTATTCAACGACATTGTTGGAGCAACATTACTTCAAAGTAAAAGAGAATGGTAGAATCTCTTCTTGTGAAGTGATGAACACCACGCCAGCGCCAGCTCCGCCACGATGTGCAGTCCCATCAAAGTATATTTTCCAAGGATGTTGAATTTCAATATACATCGCATCTTCATCAGAAAGTTCATCAGTTAACTCCCAATCATCTGGTATTGGATGGTTTGTTAGGAAATCGGCTAATGCTTATACCTTCACAGCTTTCTGAGGGATGTACACGATATCAAAGTGTTGGAATTGGAGCTAGAGTCTTGCTAGTCAATCACTAAGGACAAGTTTTGACATAACAAACTTGATGGGATTTTCTTTAGAAATAAGGCGAACAATATGAGCTTGAAAATAATGCTTAATCTTTTGAATTGAGAAGACTAGTGCCAAGCACAACTTTTCAATTGGCGAATAGTTTAGCTCATTTGGTGTTATCATTCTGCTTAATTAATAAAGAAAGTTTTATTTGCCTTCACTATACTCTTAACCTAATAGGGCTTCTACAAACCTTTCTTGTGCCGCAATGTAGATTATCAATGGCTTTCCAGGTATATAGGCTGCCAAAATTAGAGGTTTCACTGGATACGATTTGATACTTTTAAAGGCATCGCTACATGTTTGGTCCCAATTATAAGGATCACCTTTCTTCATGAGATGACCGAATGGTTGGCATCTTTCCGCTAGATTTGAGATGAACCTCCTCAACTAGGCTAACTTTCCTTGGAGACTTTTGAACTCATGAATATTTCGAGGATTTAGGCATCTTCGAAATTACATCAACTTTGGATTGACCAATTTTAATTCCTCGATGTCTCACAATGAAGCCAAGGAACTTTCCAGAAGTAACTCTGAAGGCACACTTCAATGGATTCATCCTTAGTTGATATCTTTGGAGTAACTCAAGCATCATTCTTAAGTATTTCAAAGGATCACCCCTCTTTCTCGACTTTACCACCAGGTCATCAACATAACATTTAACATTTTTATGGAGCAAGTAATCAAATATATTTTGCATAGCCCTTTGATATGTAGCACCAACATTCTTCAAACCGAAAGGAATCACCTTGTAGCAATAAATACCTTTAGGCGTGCAAAATGTTGTGTGTTCTTCATCCTTTGGTGCCATGCAGATTGATTATAGCCAAAAGAATCATCCATGAAAGACATTGCCTCATATCCAATTGTCACCACTCAGGGGTACCCCCTAGATGTAACAAGGCATACAAGACCCCAAGAGGCCCCATACAAGCCACTTAGCTTTCATAACATAAGATAATAGAAATGAGCGGAAATTTAAAACATTTTCAACAACACTAAAGTTTCATATCAAAAGCAGAAGTATATTACACTTTGTCTCAAAACCATCTAAAACATGAATATCTTGGGACACAGCCCATACAACAATGTTCAAAACATAAAATGAAAGAAAATAAGAGAAATGATGGCCAAATCCTTCAATGCTACGAGGGCTCACCAATTTGCAAGTCTTTCTTCTACTAAGATCCTAGCCACATGGATGAGAATCGATATCACCGGACCCTACATTTGGATAAGAAATGTAGGGAAGAGTATGCATTAGTACAAACATGTACTAAATATGATATCTTGCATAAACATCAACATAAGCATAAGAGTTAGACAACATAAGCATAAACAATGATCAACACAAGTGAATCTCATCTTAAAACATACTTACGATACTTCTTTGAAGTAACCTCGTTTCATCATAACTATGCTAACTTGATGTGAGAAGTAGTCAATTCTTAGTCGTTCTTATTATCCATGGAAGGGAACATCATCATGCCAATCCAAGCTATCCATGGAATGGTATCATCTCCTTACCAATCCAAGCTACCATGGAAATGTATCATATTACCAATTGAAGCTACCATGAAAAGGTATCATATTACCAATCCAAGCTACCATGGAAATGCATCATATTACCAATCCAAGCTACCATGGAAGGGTATCATCTCCTTACCAATCCAAGCTACCATGAAGAGGTCTCATATTACCAATCCAAGCTACCATGGAAAGACATCATCTCCTTTCCAATCCAAGCTACCATGAAGAGGTCTCATATTACCAATTCAAGCTATCTATGAAGAAGTATCTCATTATGCTAATCCAAGTTATCCGTGAAGAAGCATCTCATTAGGCTAATCCAAGCTATCCACGAAGAAGCATTTCATTATGCTAATCCAAGCTAAGTCTTATTATCATAGTTCATAAATTCTTTGATACATTTTAGGTGAGCAAGTCTTTCAACCTAGAATAAGTCTATGTGAGGAAACCTTTCACAGTCATGCATTCATACATTCATAAGGTAAATCATGTGGGTAAATCCCTTCCACAACAATTCTATCTAAAATCAACAACCATCATATAAACTTTACTCTTAAAGACCTAATATTCACAATTCATCATATATGCGTCAATCTCAAGAAATTCATATCTATATACTTTAATCTCAAAGCAATCTAACATGTTCCTTATCAATCCTATAAGAATACATCTAAATCCATAATTTCCCCTTTCATGGCATAAAACCCATTTACATCAATTTCACCTTAGAATAATGGGTTAAGCATGGGTACATGTAAATTTACCCTAAAAATATGTAATCCTATCAATTCAAGCATAAACAATCATAACCCAATCATTTTAATCAACATTCATCAATACCCACAACATTAGAAGAAAACCCTAACTCAATTGGGGAATTCATCTTTTCAATTGGGGAATCTTAAGGGGCTCCATGGATAAAAGGATTCCATGGATGAAAAGCCATCATACCTTAATAAAAAGGCCCACAAATTCTTGAGTAATGGAGACTTGAACTTGATCCTAGCTTGAACTCTTTCTTCTTCTTCAAGTTCTAGAGAGAGAAATATTTGAGAGGAAAAACTTGAGATTTCTTTTGGGGTTTTGGAAATAATGACTTCAATGGGTGAGTTTTGAGGTTAAAATCACTTATATAGGGGTCCTAGGCTTGGGTAAAATGACATAGTATTAATCTAATTAAAACCGGAGAAGGCCCATTTAGCCCCTAACTTATAATGGACTACCTATCACCACGTGAGGCTCCACGAGCCGTGGTGCCATCCATCGTCTTGGACCAGTATCTTGGCAACCACCACTTAACCCCTCTTAACCTAACTCAAGATCACTCCCACGGCCTGTGGTGGCCTTTACGAGCCGTCTAGTGGCTCGTGGGAGGGTCGTAATCTTAGGCAACCTTGGGGAGCACACTGCCTAGCCACCACGCCCATCACCACGACCCGTGGTCCCCACTACGAGGCGTCAAGGTGATCGTGGGAGGTGAGGCAGCTTTGTTAGCTACTGCCTAAGGTCTACGGGGACCACCACGACTCGTGGTGCACTTCACGACTCGTGTGGTTTCATGGAGGGTTCTAATGATAAATCCTAGGTTTGTAACCTCTTTCTTGGACCCTTGCTTAGGCTATTAGGTTCCGAGGTGTTACACTAATGGTGGCATCAGTCATCAACTCCAGAATGGGAAGAAGGAACTCATTTTTAGGACATGCATTATTGAGATCCCTGAAGTCAACATAAACTCTAATTTTATCATTCTTCTTCTTTACAGGAACAATACTTGAAATCCATGTAGGATATTTAACTTCACAATTGAATCCTGCCTAAATGAGTTTGTTAACTTTATTTTCTATCAATGGAACCAATTCTAACCTAACACATCTCTAGGCTTGCTTAACTGGACGAGCACCATTTTTGACTACCAACTGATGGACTGCTACTTTAGGATTCAAGCCAGGCATTTCTTTATAACTCCAAGTGAAGAAATTTCTATATTCCTTGAGTATATTCAGAGAAGAGATTTCTTTATCAACTTCTAGAAAGGTGCTCAAGAAAGTTGGCCTTGGGTCTTCATTAGTGCCAAGGTTAACTTCCTTTAAGGGATCTATTGTGGTCTTTACTCCTTGTTCATGTTCTGGTGGAGCATCTCCCTATTTTAGAGGATCATTGTCATTAACTGATATATGATGACACCAGACAATATCTTCCAACTCTTCATCAATCTTCATTTTAGGCAAGGCATTATGCTTATTCTGGATCGTAACATGAGATGAGAAGCCTACACTTTCTTCATCTTCCTCACGCTCCTTGGTGTAAACCACAGTTTGAGCTTTTGCCTTGAGTTCCTCCTTATACGAAACCATAAGTTTCACTCGTTGCCTCATCCTAGAAGGAATCAAACTTTTGAAATCCTTTTGGATCATAGGTGAAGCAAGCGTTGTCACTCTTAGGTAACTTCTTTAATGCTTGTTATTCTGTTTCTTCAATGGACCTAACCTCTCAAATATAAAAGTTCTTGTAGTTGATTTTCCAAGTCGATCAAAGACGGAAGGCCTTTTATTGGAAGCAACAAACTCATCTTCTACAGTGATGTAGTTATTGTTGCCCTTCTTATGGAGATGCGAACTGGCAGTGGTTGGCTATAGACTAGGCCTTCACGTTCTTGCCTGATTTTATCTTCTAATGGGAGTTTCCCTAACATTGATGGTTCATTAGGGTTGTATCCATCCTTCAAAAATAACTTGTAAGCATTAGGATCAAAACCTTCTCTTGTGCGTTTCATAAAGAGTGCCACATCTCGCACTTGATTTTGAGTGACTGTCTTTCTGGGGAGTTTCGAAGACAAGTTTATTGCATCGATCCATCTGATAGGAAGAGTTAGGCCTCTTAATGCATGTTCTTGAAGGTTATATGATTTACCTTATTATTTCTTCACCTTTGGAACGTAGCAAAGTACAGAAGTCAACTTCTTCTTCAAAGACATTATATTCCCTTCATTCACAATGGGACAAGGTGCTTTAGTGTCAACTTTTACCTTTTTGACAGCCACATCAATTCTTTTGCTTGTGATCTTATTAGACTTGATTGATTTAACATCATTATATTTTGTCCCTTTGACAATATAACTCTTCAAGTAGAGTTTTGCATCATCGAAGTGTGTGTCAACTTCAGTGAAAGGATTATCGACCGCAAACTATCTTCCTTTCAATCCCACCTTCGAGATACTTTAAACATTGATAGTAAGAAGATGAGACAATTTTATTCTCACATACACAAGTCTTGCCAAGTAATATATTGTATGAATTCTTTGCGTCGATCGCATGCAATCATGCGATTGATCTCAAATCTTCCATATGGATTTCTAATTTAATAGAGCTATGGACCTTTGTCCCCCTTGATTGAATCCTTGTATCAACAAATGACTTTCACTAAGTTCTTCAGTCGTGATGCCGAGTTCCTTCAATATGTTGATAGGCAGAATGTTGACTCTAGATCCTTCATCAATTAAGATTCTATTTATCCTCTTTTCTAGCACATGACCCACCATATACAAAGGAAGATTGTTTAGTGTTTCACCAAATAGAATATCATCATCTATAAATGTGATTTTTATATCACAAACATGTAGTTCTTGGGAAGAAGGTTCAATAGGTTTTTCGAAATACCAAGGAGACATCATTGATGAGATTTCCCTTGTTGTTCCTTCTTCGTCACTAGGAGACACTTTTGGTGAGGATTCACTCATTGTTCCTTCTTTGTCAGTAGGAGACGCCTTCATTGTTTCTTCTTTATTAGCATTGAAACATAATGCCTTGACATTGTCTTAAGTAGACTTTGTGCAGAATGAACTTGGTAAGAATTCCTCTAGAGTCACAGGACGTCGGGGTTTTCGATAGTGATGCACTTTTACCTTTGCGCTCTTTGGGAACTTGATTGATTTCTGCTTCTCCAAATTCCTTACCATCTTCCTTCTAATCGGTTGTTCGGATGATTCTTTTCGTAATCTTGACTTGTTGCATCTTCGCTTCGTCAGAAGAATCCAGCCTTCATGACCATCTATATCAACTTGATAGTTGTCTTGCTCCAATGATTTTTCTCATGCGTTTTAGAGATATATATTTGGACCAGATCGAGTGAGATGAATGTGATAGAGATTTTGTTATAACTAGCCTTCTCATCATCAAGGATAATTTTCTTTTCGTTAACTAGTCGCATCACTCTATCCTTGAAGACAAAACATTTTTCAAGAGAATGACTCACAAGTCTGTGATACTTGCAATAATTTGAGTCATCAATTTTTCCAGCTTCATCAGGTCGCTTCATCTCTGGAAACTCAATGAGCTTTAACTCGAGCAACTCATCAAAAATCTCAGAAATGTCAAAATCCAAGAAGGGATATTATTTTCCTTACATCTCCCTCAGTGTCGACTTTTGATTCGAACGTGCTTGGAAAGTCATTTTGACACTTTACTTCATGCCTTCATTCGTAGTGAACTTCATAGGTTCATGGATTTTTTGTTGTCGTTCTTGGGCACAAATTTGCTCCATCTCTTGGGTTCCTGCTTGTCCCTTCCTTTGCGAGTATCATGGACAAACGTCATATCTTTTCTAGCAGAGGACATGCTCAAATCGATATCATGAGCGCGAGTAGCTAGATCTTCCAAGGATTTTGGTTTTAATTCCTTGTAAGATGTAAAGAAGCTCCCAATGCATTCCTTAGATACACATTTCTATCGAAAAAGCTTCACTAAGCCTATCCTTAGAATTCAGGCTCGCGTTCCTCCATCGATTTATAAAATCTATAATTGGTTCATCCTTCCTTTGGCGAGTATAGGGGTGGCAGGGGGACCGAGTCGGCCCGCGACCGGTCCGAGAACCGGCTCGCCGGACCCGGTCCCGTTTGAATCTCGCGGGATGGGCCCTTCGGGATTAGGGGACCGGTACCGGTCCGGTTCACCCGCTGGTCCCGGTCGACCCGATCCCGGCCCGGATGAACCGGCCGGTTCGCGGGATCCCCTAACAATTTTTATTTTTTTTATAAAAATTCTATCCGTTGGGCAACGGATATTTTGACAGTTTTTCCCCCAACCAACACCCCCTACCACCCCTACTTTTAATAATTTACTTTAAACCCTCAAGTTATTATAAATACACTTTAACCCACTTTTAATATTATAAATACCCCTCTATCCCTTATTATTTCTTACAAAATCATATATTCTCTCATCTATTTTTTATATTCTTTCAAGTCTCAACTCTCAATCTTAAGTCTCAAATCTCAATATTTTATTT
>JAJOOR010050458.1:0-13423 GCA_036250505.1 Solanum acaule | reverse complement strand
ACCAGTTTCGAGTAGCAACAAGTGTTTGGACATTTTCATGGTGGATGCAACTTCTATACTTAGTGATTTCCTAAAAACTTTAAATAGATTTTGAGTTTAGATCTCTTTAATTTTAAATTTTAATATTATATTATATTTTTTAATTAATTTGTATTAGCCCACGGGCCGGCCCTACCTATATTTCTCAAGCCCCACAAATCGGCAGGCTTATTCAGGCCGGGCTAAAAAGCCCTTTTTTTAAATGGGCTCCAAAATTTTTAGCCCAGCCCTATTAAATCCCGGGTTAGGCCAGGCCGGCCCAACAGGCCTAGCCCATATTGACGGCTCTACCCTTGCTTGAGACAATATGACCAAGGAATACTACAGACCTTAACCAAAACTCACATTTGGTAAACTTTGCGAAAAGTTGATGGTCCTTAAGAACTTGCAATACCACCCTAAAATGGTCAACATGCTCATTTTCACTACTTGAATAAATCAAAATATCATCGATAAACACGATCACAAACATGTCGAGATATTGTCGAAACACTCTATTCATTAAGTCCATGAACGCCGCCAGAGTGTTAGTCAAACCAATGGACATTACTATAAACTCATAGTGAACATATCTTGTTCAGAAAGATATCTTTGGAATATCAACCCTTCTCACCCTCAATTGGTGGTAACCCAAAAAAAGATCAATCTTAGAGAAATAACTAGCCCCTTGATGTTGGTCAAGGAAGTCATCGATCCTTGGAAAGGGAAACTTGTTCTTAATGGTCACATTGTTCAATTGGCGATAATCAATGCATATTCTAAAGGACCCATCCTTCTTTCTAACAAATAACACCGGAGCACTCCATGGAGAGATACATGGTTGAATAAAACTCTTATCTAACAAATCCTTTAAATGTTCTTTAAACTCCTTTAACTCGGCCACAATAATTCTATAAGGAGCAATAGAGATATGTTGTGTATCCAAAAGAAGGTCAATACCAAAATCAATTTCCCGCTCGAGAAGAACACCGAGCAAATCATCGGGAAAAATATCTGGAAACTCATTAACTTCTGTAACCGACCCTAGCGAAGGGGTTCCGGATTCAACATCCTTCACCCTAGAAAGATGGTAAATACACCCTTTGCAGATCATCTTTCTAGCTTTCAGGTAGGATACAAATTGACCTCTAGGCATAGAATTTCCTCCTTTACACTCTAAAATAGGCTCATTCAGAAATTTGAATTTAACCACGCGAGTCTTACATTCAATAGATGCATAACATGCATACAACCAATCCATACCCAAAATCACATCAAAATCTAACATGTCTAACTCTACCAAATCCACCAAAGTAACTCTATGGGACAAGGAAACATGACAACTTCTGTAAACCCTCCTAGCCACCACAGAATCACCAATCGGGGTAGAGACTGAAAAAGTCTCTAATAAATCTTTGGAGCATATCAAACTTCATGGCCACATAAGGTGTTACAAAGGACAAGGTGGAACCGAGATTTATCAAGGCATATACATCAATAAGAAAGACTTTTAACATACCGGTCACCACATCCGGGGAGCTTTTTTGATCACCTCAAGATTGAAGAGCATAAAAGTGGTTTTGCTTTGGGGCATTGGAGTTTGAACTGCTTCAAGGAGCTTGCTTATCTTCTCTTCCCTTAACCTTGAGCATTGGACAATCTCTCATCTTGTGGCCAATCTTTCCACAACCATAGCAACCACTCGTTACAACTAGGCACTTACCATCATATTTTCTTCCACATTTGCCTCAATTAGGCCTAGCCACATAAGAACCGCCACTATTACCTCCTTTAGGTTTATTGTTGGAAACCCTATCCTTTTTGACCCTTAGAGCACTAAAAGAGCCTTGGTTGGAAAACCTTTGTCTAAACCTTGGTCGACCTTTTCCATCAGACCTAGCATTTGAGAAATTCCCCTCATCGGTTCTAGCTCTTTTCAGGTCCTTATTCTTTTCATTGAGTTCTGACTCCTAAATTTGTTGAGCGTACACCATGAGCCTTGAGATATCCATTTCATCATGGAGCATTGCGGTACGACCTTCTTTTTCAACAAAGTCAAACACACCCATCAAAAACCTACTCATTTTATCCCTTAAATCCTCCACCATAGTCGGATCATACATGGACAATTGAGTGAATTTTAGGGAATACTCTTTCAAAGTCATACTTCCTTGGTGAAGGTTAATGAACTCTTCCACCTTAGCTTCCCTCAACTCCCGGGGAAAAAATCTATCAAGAAATGCCGATTTGAACAATTCCCATCCTACTGAGCCCACTCTTACGAGTCTTCCACCCTTCCACTAACCAGAGCATACTTCAGCAACATCCTTCTTTTGGTAGGTTGCTAACTCCGCCTTCTCTTAAGAAGACACTCTCATAATAGCAAGAACTTTAAAAACTTCATTGATAAACCTTTGGGGATCCTCTTCCACATTAGAGCCATGAAATTTAGAAGGGTTTATTCTAGCAAAATCCCTAACCCTTAAAGCAGCCGAAGTAGGATTTACCGGAGCTATAATTTCTCTATTGGCTTGAGCTGTCACGACTTGAGCCAACATTTGGATAGTAGACCTAAACTCATTATGGGTCACATTCTCAACCACAGGATCAACTGGAATTTGATTAGCTTGAGGATGAGCTCCTTGATTCACATTCTCATCTTCCATCCTTCTAGAATTAGCCCTTCATGTATTCATATCGTGAAGACACAAAAGGAGGATTAGAAGAGGGACTTTATAGAATTAAACTCCAAGTCACTACTTAAGAGTAATGAAAGAGGTGAAATTTCCTAAACATCTTATAGCCTCTCATTCATAAATGTTGCGCACTTCATACTTATGAACAAGACTCTACTAGACGTGGATTATTAGGCATTATCCTAGAATCATTCTAAACCTTGTGCTGTGATTACCACGTTGTCATGACCCAGGGATACCCCTTAGATGTAACAAGGCATATAGAACCCATAAAGGCACCATGTAAACCACTTAGCATATCATAACCTATCTATACAACAATAAAGAGTAAAAATGCATTTCAAGTCCAAAATATTCATAAAGGAAAGCAGAAGTCTACACTTGTCTCAATGTACACATCCATTACAATACTTGAATCAAAGTAGGGTCACAACCCATACGACATAATCTGAAAAGGAGATAAAAGAAAAGGAACTATAAATGAAATAGATGTCCTCGAATCATGAGGACTCACCACACGAAAGGAGAATAGTCGAATCCAATCTTTAGTAAAATGAAGACAACCTCAAGAATCGAACCCTACACTTGTGGAAAATGTAGGAAAATATGGTTTAGTACAAAAATGCACTAAGTACGATAGCCATGCATAAAAACATTGAAACATGTTAAAACAGACATTTTAGTTGAATGCATGCAATTTACTAAGTTAAAGCATCATTTGAAGATAGTGAAAAACAGAAGTCATAAGAACTGTCAACTCATAGATCATCATATCATAAGAGGAACCTATCGTAAATACCCTTAAAGCATATTTGTGCTATCCATGGATAAGATCCCATAATCCCACCCACACTAAGTAAAGCTTCTAGAGTAGCCATAGGTCATAATTCATATTCTTTTATAGACTAATGTCATAATGGGGAACAAACCATAGCCAACATAGACCATGTGAGCTTACCATGGAATCCGGTGTTTACCCCACACCGAAAAGGGTGTTGTCCTACTTTTCTAAGGTAAAACCATACTCTTAGGTTAGGTGGATCCACTAGCTAAATACCTATGAGGGCACATAGTTTATGGGATAAGGAAATTGCTACTACAAACCCGAACTAAACTAGGGTAGAAGGTATCCATCTCATGAGATACATACTTTGGGAACCCGGACTCAACTAGCGTATAAAGAACCCATTTAGAAAGTCGGACTCAACTATTGTATAAGTTTTCATTGGGAAGCATTAATTCCCATGTATTACATATTAAGTCTTGACTTAAGTTCATTTTCATGGATGAATGTCTTGACACTCAATCCAACATAATTCCTACTATAGCTCATGGATTAAATAGTTGAAAATAGCCTTTCAACCTTCGACTCATCATATTGTGAGAGAACCTTTCACATCATATCGTATCCATACATAGGTGTGTAGGTTGATATACCGTGAGTTTACGATATTTTTAATAAATTTCAGTTACGAGTTGTGTGTATCTAGGGCCTTTTTGTATTGGTTTTTATGAGTTTTTATCATATTTTACTGAAAAGATGTTCAGGCGCGGAAGTAAAGAGACAGCTGAAAGAAACGTAGAAAAGGAAATCTACGAAGGTGATCTACAGACCGCAGGTCCATTAATGCTCCGTAGATGGTGGTCGTAGATCAGCAGGCAAGGCATGAAAGGAAAATCAGGCAAATCTGACCAAGTGTGGCACCACGATGACCATTGACGGCCCGTAGATTAAACTACAGACCGTAGTGTTGATCTGTAGATTGAGACCGTGATGGTTCCATTACCTGATTTTTGAAGATTCTAAGTGTGGAGCTACGGAGAGAGATTAACGGACCGTAGATCAATCTACGGTCCGTACTGCAGTTCCGTCATTTGCTGTAGAGAAGCTGATTTTTGGGAGCTAAAATATTTTCTAAGTTATGGCTGACGGAAGGGACACATGGACCGTAGAGCCATTGATGGTCTATGAGTCAGTCTCGTGGAATGAAGACGCGTGCCTGAACAAACATTCCTTATTTTGTTTCCCTTTTTTTTAGGACTTGTTTTCTATAAATAGGGCATGTAAACATCGTTTTTAGTGTTGGATTTTATTACTTTTATTCTAGTTCTTGACTTAGGAGATTAACTTGCAACTTTAGCAATTCTTAAATTCCTAGGTTCGTTTTGAATATTTTGGTGTTGAAATTCAAGTTGAATTTCTAGGTTTAATATTCTTCTTACGTAAGTTCATAATTCTTTCATCTAAAACAATGAATTGTGGTCATATGATTATGGGTAACTAAACTCCACAACTAGGGTTGTGGGAACCATGAGCGATTAACAAAGTATGAAGAGTAAATAAGCAATTCTTGAATAGTGTTTTGCATGCATTGATAATTCTTTCGTGTAGAAGTGTTTTTAACGAGTGCACGCGTTAGAACTGGCCTTGTTGCTACTTGCCGGACCAAGGAGGTAATCAACAAGAAAAGAATTATCAACATAGATTTAGTGTGATACTATCTAATAGGCTAATGTCGATGGGAGCGAAGTAATAACTAAGCCAAACATCGATGTGATTTCTAATATGAGGTAAAGGTAAGGGTTAGTAAATGATACACACGTAGTCGGACCAAGGTGCGGGGTGAAATTCTCTAGATGCCGGACCAAGGTTTTAGAGATACCTAACTTATCACTTTGCATGTAGTACACTAGGAAAGGATTGCTATTACTAGGATTACTGTGTTCTGAGTTTGTGGGGAACACATATACTCTAGTTAATTCTCCCATCTTGATAACAACTGAAATTGGCTTTTGTTTACTGATTACTTACTGAATTCCTACAATTTGTTTCACAAATCCCCCCTTTTAATTACTTGTTTCTGGACGTAATTTGACTAAACGAATATAATTTTTGGTTAAAGTTAAGTCTAAACCATTTTCCTCGTGGGATCGACCCCAACTTAGAAGTTGGATTCTTTACTTCATAATGATCGCTTATGCTTCTTTAGGGAGGTGTGATTTGAGTGTATCAAATTTTGGCGCCGCTGCCGGGGAAATTGGCTTTTAGATTAAGTTTAACTACATTATTGAACTTTGGTCAAATATTTCCTACTTTTACTTTTTCTTTTTCTTTTTGTCTCTCTCAGGTTCTGACTCCAGTGTATGCCAAGCACACGGAGCCAAGGTGAACCACTTACTCCTTACGATCCGGAGTTGAACCAAACTTTGCGAAGAATGAACAATCGAGGAGTTCAAGTTAATCCTATCGGAGGCAACCTAGGTGATGAAGTTGAGTTGCAATCCCCGAGGGTGGTTAGGGGAGACAACCAGGTTTTAGTTGAAAATCAATTGGGATATGCAGTAAGGGTGCATGGCCCACCAGGTCGACAACTGCATGAAAACTATAGGGGCAACGTAAACATTGCTGACTCAGATGGACCTCTGGTCCTACCCCCCTTTGCCTCTGGGTACACATTTGTAGTGACCAGCAGCTTGATGCAGATGTTTACAGAAAGGGGCTTGTTCTGGGGATCACCATCGGAGGACCCACATGCTCACATAGCCAAGCTAAGGGTGGTTTGCAAAAGCTGTGTAGGTCGACCAGACTTAGATATGGATGATATCGGATTGCGAGTGCTTCCTCTATTGCTGACAGACAATGCTGCTATACGGTTCAGTGAACTCCCTTATAACTCCATATATACATGGGAACAACTGAAAGATGTGTTCTTAGCAAGATATTATCCAGTGTCTAAGAAGCTCGATCACAAATATAAGGTCAATAATTTCGTGGCATTACCTGGAGAGTCTGTCAGTAACTCTTGGGACAGATTCACTACGTTTGTAAAAGGTGTTCCGAATCACCGTATTGATGATGAGTCGCTGAAGGAATATTTCTATCGAGGGCAGGGTGACAACAATAAAGCAGTGCTTGATACTATAGCTGGAGGTTCATATGGTGAGTGCACATACGCTCAGATTGCAGAAATTGGAGAAGATCTCTCGCAATAATAAAGCATGGAGCACTAGGAGGTCGGATACTGGGAGAAACACATTTTCCATTCATACTACAAACAACCATTCTATGGATGAGATTAGTGAGTAGATGGCGCAGATGAGGACTGAGTTGGGTTGATGTTAAAGCATGTGAACAGAAGTGCGGAAAAGGTAAATGCTATGAACTACTTGACCAGAACCCCATCACCAGTTGAAGAGTGTTACTATGAAGAGGATGTTTATGAGTTGAATGATCAGACAGGGGGTTTCCGACCAAATGCGTAAGGATCCAACATGGAATATTGGCGCCAACGTCAAGGAAACCAAGGTCGGAACTATGGCAATTACAACCGAGAGGGCCAATATTTTAGGGATGGGAACTTCAATCACGACAACAACTACAACCAAAACAACTATGGCAACAACAACGATCGGGGTGGAAATTATTTTCCTCCTCAAAATCAGGAATCCGGTATAAGGGAAGTTGGAGGCAATATGGCGCATATTGAAGATATGATACAGAAGATGATGAGGAGGTTTGATGTAACTGCTGAGAATGTGAAGGAGATGAGAAATGACTTGTCTGGTAATGGTCTAAAGGTTGATGCCCATGCAGTGTCAATAGAGCATCTAAAGCAGCAGATGACTGAGTTGTCTACTATAGTGAAGCCACGTCAACCTGGCACTCTTCCTAGCAACACTATCCAGAATCCAAAGAATGATGGTCATTGTATGGCAGTTACTACTCGAGGGGGTAAGCAAACCATAGATCCACCTATGCCGTCTGTGGTGGATGTTGAGATTAGAAAAGAAGATGATGTGTTAGAGGTTAGAGAAGAGTCTGAGAATGCGACGGAGAAAGAAGCGAATATAGCTCAGAATGTGGTCCCCATACCTAGACCTCCATCACCTTTTCCACAGAGGTTAGTGAAGAAGACTAAAAATGGTAGATATCGCAAGTTTATTACTATGTTGAAGCAACTTTCCATCAATGTTCCTTTGATAGAAGCTTGGGAGCAAATGCCTGGGTATGCAAAGTTTATGAAAGATATGGTGACAAACAAAAGGTGTGAGTTTTGAAGATGATGATAGATTGCAGCATTGTAGTGTTATTGCTACAAGATCTCTTGTGCAGAAGAATGAAGACCCTGGTGCTTTCACGATCCCATGTACTATAGGGCTGTTACACTTTGGTAAGGCATTGTGTGATCTTGGTGCTAGAATCAACCTCATGCCATTATCTATTTATAAGAAGTTGGGTCTAGGGGATCCAAATCCTACTACAATGTGGCTACTTATGGCTGATCGAATCGTGAAAAGGCCCATTGGTGTACTCCATGATGTGCTAGTAAAAGTGTAGTCGTTCATCTTTCTAGCGGATTTTGTGCTTCTTGACTGTGAGATTGATTTTGATGTTCCCATCATCCTTGGGAGACCATTCCATGCCACATGTCATGCATTAGTTGATATGGAGAAGGGACAGATGAAGAAGTAACTTTCAATCTTTGTAAATCCATGAAGTAGAGTGGTGAGCTCCTAATGATAGCTGCTATAACTTACAGAGTTGAGAGTGGAACAGAAGTGCAAATTGAAGAGTGACTCGGTGTTGAGGCACTAGCAACAGTTATGATGAATTTCGGTAGTGATGGTATTGAAGAGTACGATGAGTTGGTAGTTGGACTAGATAGGTGTGAATATCGATCAAAACAAAAGAAGTATGAATTAGACATGAAGAATCGTGAGTTTCCACCAGCGAGACCATCTATAGTGGAGGCACCGAAATTGGAGCTTAATAGCTCTACCACCACATTTGAGGTATGTATTCTTTGGCAGAGATAACACTTTGCCGGTCATCATTGCGACAGATCTAAAGGCGAGACAAGTAGAGTGCTTAGTGAGTGTGTTAAAGAGGTTCAAGCGAGCTATTGGGTGGACTATTGTGGATAATATTGGGATTCCTCCTGGTATCTGTTCCCACAAATCCAACTCATGCTAGATCACAAACCTAGTTTGAGCACCAAAGAAGATTAAATTGACATATGCAAGAGGTAGTTAAAAAGGTGATCATCAAGTTGTTGGATGCTGGAGTTATCTATCCCATTGCAGATAGTAGTTAGGTATGCCCTGTACAATGTGTGCCCAAGAAAGGTGGGATTGCTGTGGTGCCTAATGAGAGAAACGATCTTGTTTCGATGTGGCCCGTGACTGGATGGAGAGTCTGCATGGACTACCGAAAGTTAAATGCTTGGACAGAAAAAGGACCATTTCCCTATGACATTTATGGATCAGATGTTGGATAAACTTGCTGGTAAGGGTTGGTATTTTTTTCTTGATGGTTACTCGGGCTACAATAAGATTACTATAGCTCCGGAGGACCAAGAGAAGACCACTTTCACTTGCCCTTATGGGACTTTGGCCTTCAAACAGATGCCCTTTGGGTTGTGCAATGCTCTAGCAATCTTCCAGCGTTGTATGGTGTCAGTATTCTCTGATATGGTGGAGGACTCTACTGAGGTATTTATGGATGATTTCTCTATGGTAGTTGACTCTTTTTATCGGCGTCTGAATCATTTGGCTGAGGTATTGAAAAGGTGTGAAGATTGCAATCTGCTGCTGAATTGGGAGAAGTGCCACTTTATGGTGAAAGAAGGGATAGTTTTAGGTCATCAAATTTCTGAGAAGGGCATTGAGGTAGATAAAGCAAAAGTTGAGGTAATAGAAAAACTTCCCCCACCTATCTCTGTAAACGGTGTTAGGAGTTTTCTTGGGCATGTAGGTTTTTACAGGAGATTCATCAAAGATTTCTCCAAAATTGCATTGTGCAAACTGCTCAAGAAGGAGTGTAAGTCCTATTTTGATGATGCTTGCCTTAGAGCATTTGGAGAGTTGAAGGAGAAGTTAGTTACTGCACCTATCATTAATTCACCATATTGGGGACAACCGTTTGAGGTAATGTGTTATGCAAGTGGTGTGGCTCTTACTGTGGTATTGGGACAGAGGTGAGAGAAAATTCTTCACCCTATTTACTATGCTAGCAAGGCTCTAAATGTGGCCCAGAAGAATTATACTGTGACTGAACAACAGCTTCTTGCTGTGGTTTTCGCATTCGAGAAATTTCGATCCTATTTGCTTGGTACCAAGGTCATAGTTCATACTGACCATTCTGCATTGAGATATATGATGGCAAAGAAGGATGCAAAGCCGAGGTTGATTAGATGGTTATTATTGCTGCAAGAGTTTGATATTTTGGTAAAAGATAGAGAAGGGACCGAAAATCATATTGCCGATCAGTTGTCCAGATTAGAGGATGAGGCTATGTTAAACCTTGGTGATAGGGCTGAAATTAATGATGCATTTCCAAATGAACATGTATTGGTTGCTTCTCATGATCTGATTCCTTAGTTCACAGACTTTGCTAATTATTTGTCTAGCGATATTGTGCCCCCGGATTTGTCTTTTCACCAAAGAAAAGAATTTATGCATGATGTGAAGAAATTATTTTGGGATGAGCCTTACTTGTATCGTAGTTGTGCTGATGGTATTATTCGTCACTGTGTGCCCAAGATTGAGATGTTGAGTGTACTTGAAGAATGTCATTCATCGCTTGTTGGTGGGCATCATAGTGGTATTCAAACTTCACATAAGATTTTGCAATGTGGGTACTACTGGCCTACTATCCACCAAGATGCTCATGATTTCGCCAAGTCTTGTGATCGTTGCCAAAGAGAAGGAGGGATTTAAAAGAGGCAAGAGCTTCCTATGAATCCTATATTGTTGATAGAGTTGTTTGATGTATGGGGCATTGATTTTATGGGTCCATTTGTGAGTTCACATGGGATGAAATATATTGTTGTTGTGGTTGATTATGTATCGAAGTGGGTGGAAGAAGTTGCGCTACCCAACAATAAAGGTAAAAGTGTCACCACATTCTTGAAAAATATACCTTGAGTTTACGGCATTTCTAATACATTTCTCTTACGACTAGTGTGTGTCTAGGGCCTTTTTGTATTAGTTTTTATGGGTTTTTATCATATTTTGCAGGAAAGATGTTCAGGCGCGGAAGTAAAGAGACAGTTGAAGGAAATGCAGAAAAAGGCATCTACTGAGGTGATCTATGGACCGTAGGTCCAGTGACGTTCCGTAGATGGTGGTCGTAGATCAGCAAGCAAGGCATATCCGCAGTTCGGCTACCCTCACAATCTTCGGGATATTGACGCTCATGGGAGGAACATACTTATCCTTCTCCCCTTCTCTTTCCTTCCGAGTGGCATTACGATCATGGCAATGTCTATCATGGTCTCTCTAGCCCTCATCTCTATTCCAACCTTAGCTTCCATCCAGCCTTAGGTAGTTTGCACGATAACTTCCTCTTTTGTTGGCTAGGAAGTTCACACCCTCATTGGAAAACGCTTCAAATTAGGCCTCTTCGAGGTTTACACCACTAACACCAACAACTTTAACACTCCTTGTACCAGCACCCATGATGTGCTTGGCCAAGATGTGCAACTGTGTCATCATGTTTGCCATGTTTTGGTCTCTCTTTTGATCTTTTTCAATTTGTTCCGTTGACAATTTGTACGTACGAGGAGAGACTTGATCTTCATGGGTGTACGATGCCCTGTTAATCTTGGTCATGCCATCAAGGAGTTGGACTGCTATTGCATAAGGTTGTTGCATTAAACCTCCTGGAGAAAGTTGATCAGCCACTCCCTTGTTCACTGAATCGAGGCTTCTTTAGAAGTATTGCAGCAATACATTATCGGGCAATCCATGTGTTGCGCATTGCAACACAAACTTCTTAAACCTTAGCCAAGTCACAGGGATATGGGACAAAGAGTCATCATCTTCGAAGGAGGGAAAAATTGCACTTGGAATGCAGTAATAAGCTCATCCCACGAAGTGATAGAATATCTTGGCAACTCAGCCAACCACTTACATGCTTCTCCCATTAGAGAAAATGGGATCAACCTCAACTGCACCGAATCTTGAGATATGTTCTTAAAGGAGAACGGTCCACAAACATCAACAAAATTCCTAATATGCTCATAGGGATCCTCATGAGCCAGCCAACTAAACAAACCCTTCAGTTGTAAGAGCTGCAACATGGTGCTTGTAATGTGGAACACAACGTTCCCTTCAGCTGGAGGGAAATGAATGGCACCAACTCCACCCACTAGATTTGGGTCATTGACATTTGGTTCATTGATATGATGGAGATTTTCGATGTCATCTTGGTGGTACACTTGGCTACCACTGCTTCCATTTACACTCATTTCCTCTATTCAATAATTAGCTCAAAAATCAAAACTAAAAATAAGTAGATTCAACTATGACAAACAAGAATACAATTCAACTTCACCAAAAGAATTTCAAACAACACCACTCCCCAGCAGCGGCGCCATTTTGATTTAACATTTCAGGCACACCTCATCCAATTCTGTTTAGAAGTTTCTTAGTCATTGTAATAGACACTTAAGTTTCATTTCATTTGTAAAGGGGCCTGTGTCCCTTAGTACGTCTTAAGTTCTTGTCTCAGATTGGCTAAAGAGACTTAGTAGTTCCGCTTGCGTATTGATGTTTTCAAATGTTGTTGACTCTTGAATTCTTACAATTTTATTGAATAAAAGTTTTAAATTCTTAGTGATTTTTATGATCTATGCGATGAATGAATGATAAAGCTTGTATATGACCTCCGAGAGGTCGAATAAGCATGTACCGGTTAGGGGGTGCTCTCGGGTCGTTACAGGTCTCCCCTCCTTCCATTGTTCATACCACACTTGTGCCACATCTTTGAGTTGATAGGCGGCTAACTCCGCCTTTTCTTGAGAAGACACACCCTTAGCCTCTAGAGCCTTATACATTTCATCAACGAACCCTTGTGGATCTTCTTCCAGTTTGGAGCCAAAGAAAGTAGGGGGATTCATCCTTGTGAAATCCCTTATCCTAGAAGCAGCAGTGATAGCATTGGGGTTCACTTGCACCCTAGCATCCCTAGAAACCTGAGTGGCCAACACTTGAGTCAAATTATGAATAGCCGACCTTATCTCAACATTAGACATAGTCCCTTCTTCAATAGGAACTTGAGGGTTTTGAGAAACTTGAGGGGGAACTGCCTCATTCACATTCTCCTCACCGTCCCTCCTGGCATTGTTCCTTCTTGTATTCATTACCTATAAGCACAAGAGAAGGATTAGAAGAAAAGGACTAAATAAAGTTAATACTCTTAGGCACGACTATGGAATAACAAAAGAGTGAAAGTTCCTAAGCATCTCGTAGCCTATGATTCATAAGTGTGGCGCGCTTCACACCCACGAACAAGACTCTATTTGATAATAATGTGACTTCAATCATACATTATTCCCAACCTTATGCTCTGATACCAAGTTTGTAATGACCCGAGAGCACCCCTTAGTCGTTACCGGCATAGTCGACCTCGAAGAGGTCTTATACAAGCCCTTAGCATTCATCATAACATGTATCATAGAATAAAATCACGGAAAATTTAAAACTTTTACTTTGGAAGTTCAACTCCACTTCATATATGAAAAATATAATCTAACTTCATCACAATGTACCATTTAGACATAGAAGTATCGAAAATGGGACTTAGCCCTTACATCAATAAGAAGTCTTAAAATAGGAAAGTACAACAATGTCTTTCAACATAAGCAAAGAACTAAACATAGAAGCTAGATCATAGGGTCTTGTCCTCGGACTTGAGGACTCACCAA
>JAJOOR010050457.1:0-16829 GCA_036250505.1 Solanum acaule | reverse complement strand
AAAATTGAGGGGGGGGGGGGGTGTAGGGGGGTGGTGGTAAGGGGCTGGCGGGAGGGGAGTGGTCGGGGTGAGGGTGGGGTAAAAATATAAAAAAAAATGAAGTTGAAAAATATTTTCTTAAAATAAGCTTTAAATTATTTTTTTAAACAAAAGAAAATGTAATTTGAAGTTGGAGGAAAGTTTTAGAAAACGTTTTCCTTAATTTTTGAAGGGAAGTCATTTTCCTTAAATTTGAGTATAATGAGTTGATTTGGAAAACATTTTACCTAACCAAACATGAGAAAATTGAAAAATATTTTTCGAAAAATGTTTTTCTTCATACTAAACACACCCTTAATAGTTTTTTCACATTACCATTTTTGTACAATCTTAAAAAAATTATGACTTCTCACAATATATGTGGGCCCACTATAAATATGCATTCACTTCTTCTCTTTGTTTTCTTGATTATTAATTTTTTGGCAAAAATTTATCCATATTAAATGTATACACGTATTAAATTATTAATGAATAAATCATCACAAAAAGATAGCGAGTCATTTATTAGTTGCTTATAAATATATAATATTAGTAATATAGAAATTAGTTATTGATAATATAAACCATTTATGATTATGGTTGGTTTGATAAGATCTCTAATAAACAGTTGATAAAAACTACCGAACAATCTCTAGCGTTAAATTCGTCAGAATAGACTATTCGTTTGTTGAATAAACGCGATATTGATCTTTATAGAAATCAATATAAGTTCTTGCATATTGACATGGTTCAAATTGCTTTTAAACCCCTAACTCTTAAAGGGTTACCTGAGACATTTTTAGCTGCTCTTTGCGATGCGAGAAATTTGAATTTTAGACAATCTTTGATGGGTTCGATTGAATCTACGGTAGCTTATGGCCCAGTTTATTTTAATACTCAGCCTAATTTGCAGTTATCTTTGACTGACTCTAATATATTAGATGCTTTAACTTTGAATGTTAAAACACATGGTTATAATTATGCACCTGGATCTGAATTAATTTGTTTGTCTTATACAATCTATTTCAAATTGTTCTAAAGTTCAATTTTAAAAAGTTTTACAAATTACGTTTTATATTTTTTGATTTTGTTTTAATGGCTGACCATTCTCAAAATCGGATGATTCTTGTTAAATGTACTACACATTAACAATATTATACTAAATCAAACAACTTTTATTTGTTTATTTTCATTTATGAATTTCTCATTGCAGGGACTGACTCTTCATCCGCCAACATTCAAGCTGAGAAAAGTTCTAAGTATAGGAACGATCCAATCAAAATGGAAGAATTATGTCAAGATTTAATTAACATAATAAATACACCATTAGATATCAACAATGTTGGATACACATTAGGTGTACATGTAACTAGTTAAGAGCTCATGTATCTGAGCTAAGATTATATGTATCTATGAGGAAAAAAATTCACATGTTCAAAAAAAGGGAAGATTTTTTGAAACTTTTTACTTTTTTTTGGATTAATTATAAGACATATACTATACCATTATGATTTGTTCCTAAATTTATGTGTTTCAATTATATTTCATATTTAGATACACATAATTATATGTATGAATATAATGTATGAAATTGATACTTGGTAAATCAAATTAATACTAGATACATATAAAAGATACATGAAATTAATATTAGATCATATAAATAGATACATGAAATTAATACTAAAAATATATAACAAGTACAAGAAATTAATACTAGATACTTCTTTGATACATTTGAATGTACTTGTATGATATTCATGTATCTAAGTGTTTAGTTTGTTGGATACATCATATATTGATAATAGATACCTCAAATTAATGGATTTATTATTTTAAGAGTAATAAAATGAAATTAATCAAATTACATGACCAAGAAATACATGTTTTTGCTTTTTATTAATAACATTAATGAATTTATTATTTCAAAGAATAATACAATGAAATTAATTAAACATAGATACCTTATATTAAGGGATTTGATTAATTTAAATTTTCAAAATTAATTGTACATGTATACTGAAAGTCAACCATTTAATGTAAACAGATAAAATATGTATCTCAATTTCAAATTTCGGCAATACATGTATCTCGTAGATTCAAACTCATGTATCCTAAGCATGGAATATGGTAGAAGAAGTAATATTCAAAACTATTGAGAATCTTAGTAATTAGGACCTAAACTAGTGGAATTGATGTAGTTTGCCCTATTATTAACTCGATAAAGTATTAAAAAAATCCACGAATTACATTTTTTCTCTCATTCTTATTTTCTAGGAGTATCTTCTTTTCACGCTATTAGTACGTATCCAATTCTTCATTTGCCACCTAATTCGATCTATTACCATGACAAAGCATATCCGGTACCATGACAAATATATTTGAAAGTTTTTTATCGGGAACAGAAAGTGTATACAGACTTCTAAGTCCCCTGTAAGTCCCTCTAGCCATGTGACACATTAAGGCAGATGAGGGTATTCGCATAGGTCCTACCTAGATGCCAGGGGGAGAACGTGTATGTATATATTGTTGTGTGGCACTTGGTTTTGATGGCTCAGTTGGTTTCTATTGCATTACCAATATTGATAAGCATTACCTATTATAAGTGTAATTGAGTGTTGTTTGACCCACTGGTCTTATGGGGGGGGGGGGGTGTTGGTTGGGTTATGTTTGTTGCTTCTACCTTCCGTGCCTATAGGGGACCAATTAGGTTATTGTTTGACCATAATTGTGTATATTGTGTTGGATTGAGCCTTAGTTACTTAATGGTTTGACTTTTGTTGTAAATATATTTGTGTTTAATTCTGTTTCTTTGTTTGATATCATTCCCCGTTCCCCTTATGTTTTCTTCCCCATGATAGCTTGTTACTTATGGTTCTGGGATATGAGTTTAGCTTACCTATGGTAGGATGTAGTAGGTGTCATTATGACCAGATAATTGGGGTCATGATATTTTTAAATGTCACGACCTAAAGTATACCCTAGGTGTAACATGGTATATAGAACCCCGAAAGACCCTACACTTAGCATATATTATACAAGATAATAGAAATAAATATTTCAAAAGTAGCATTTTCATATTCTAAAAGAGTTTGACAAAATGGAAGTCTAAAATAATCTCAACAAGACATCTAAACATCATAAGAAGTGGTTGGGATGTAACAGATACACCACATACATAATCCAAAACCTAGAAAGACATAAAGCAAGTAAAAATTTCTTGGTCCTCGTAACACAAGACTCACCAACTTTTGAATTTGATAGAATGATCAACTAATCATGAGTGTGAGAGGTAGGAGCGCCAAACCCTATAATAATGAGACAATATAGGCATAAGTATGCATTAGTACATGGAATGTACTAAGTATGGGGCAATATGCATAGCTAGACATGATGTCATGAATAGCTTAAACATGAAATGCATGACCAACATTTGAACATTTAAAGGCTTAAAGAAAAAACAACATATATTTCATGAGATATGGTCAATGCGTTTAAAATAGGAGACATAAGAAAAGCATATGAAGAAACATAATCATATTTGTGGGATATTAGTTTAAATTGACAATAAGACCATAAGAGTTATATCATGGAATCAGTATGTCCCTCATACCGAAAGAAGGGGATTCTAATTTCCAAGGTAGAATCCGTACACATCATATTTTTCTCAAGTGGATCCGCTAGCTAGGTCATTTATGACAATCCTACGAGGGCACGTAGTTACGGACTAGAGGTTGCTACTAGAGATTACCCTATTTGAGCATCCACCTCAAAGCCCTCTTGGTGCTTAGTCTAAATTCCAACAGAATAGATAAAAATCAAATATCATTATAACATAGGAAATGTAATGATCAATGGCTAATCCAAATCTTAGAGATCAAAACATAGAATAGCTCCTTAAATTTAAATTCAAGCATAGGTGAGAAAACCTTTCACTATTGTGAATCCATATGTGAGAAATTTCTTTCACAATCATGATCATATTCATATGTGAGAAAACCTTTCACAATAACATTGATAATTTCATCTAAAAGCACCATATCATCATAAACATCATTTTCATAATACATGCATAATCCTTCAAAATTCATAGTTCAGGAATTTATGGATTTTTCACAAGTTCATAATTGAAAGTCATGCATCATGCTTGAGTTCATATAATTTCAACTAGATATCATGTAATTTACATTAAATCATGCAATGGAAGACTTAAATAACAATAAAAATCATAATTGAATGAAACTCATGTAGAATTAAGAAGAACCCTAATTTGATCAATTGAAATTGAAAACCTTGGAAACCCCATGGAGGAATTGACTCCATGGGTGAATACCCACATACCTTTCTACTCAAAGCCCAAGATGAATAGTGAATTGAAGAACTCGGAGTGAACCTTAGCTTCTTCTTCTTCCTTAGGTTCAGAGGGGATTTGGGAGAATGAATTTGGCCGAGTTTAAGGAAAATAGGAGAATAGGTTTAAAGTGGGTAGATGTAGGACTTAAAGTATTTATATAGGGCTTAGGATAGAGGCTAAAACGACATAGTATAGAATTAAAACATTTCGAAAAAGACCCAAAATCCCCTAGAAAATAAAGGTCGGACTGGTTTATGATTTTGATCTACGGACCATAGAACTTTCTATGGTTCGTACTGGTCAATCGTAGACCAAGTACTGGGATCTTAAAATTACCCAACTTTTGACAGGACCCTTCTACGGTCCATAGGACTTTCCCGTAGACCCTACTAGTAGAACTCAACCTTAACCCTAAATTTCACTAATTCAGATTGCTTCCACGGAACACACCTATGAATCGTAGACCATATGATGGACCGTCCTGGTCGATAGTAGGATAAGGTACTAGAACTTGATTTTAAAAATAATTTTCCAACTTTCTATGAGACTAGTCTACGACCCGTAGAAAGTTGTACAAATAGTAGACTGGTCTCGTACACCTGAACCATTAGAAAAAATTTATGCAACCTATTCCCTTTTTGAAATTTGTAGTGTTACAATAAAATAATTTTCCAAATATCTATAAAAGTAGAAATTATATAAATCTTTCCTTGCAATGATTTTAAAAGTATTTTAAATTTTGTAAAACAATAATTACAACATTGTTTGAAATTGAAAAGGCTCAAAAAATTAATTAGAATATGGAGGATCTAAATTGGTTTTCAACAAGCACATGTAGTTTTTTCTTTTAATTATTTACATCATTGAAAATTTGAAGTTGTTGTAGCATATGCCACTACTTTAATAAAGTTTCGTACAACTTTTTATGTGATGTGCTCAAGTTGCACCTTTTTTATTGAAAGACCCATTGGGTCAAAATCTTTATTAGCAAAGCAAACAACTATACAAAGGAATAGCCCAAAATCTAAAGCCCAACAAAAATTCAGCAAAAAATAAAAACTAAAACATAGGAAAATCAAATAGCAAAACAAAACAAGAAACAAAAATCTATAATGGATGTCAGAGAGATACCAGATGCTTCAAGTGAAAACTCCGGCAGTCAAAGCATAATCTTCCATGATGAAGCTATCATACAAAATCAATAAAGATTTCCTTATTCTCTTACTAAAAAGAAATCGATGTTTGTTCATCATGTTGAATTAATTGTCTCAAGTAATTTTATCATTAACAACTAGTTTTGCTTTCTTGGATCTATCCTTTAATGGGTTGAATCTCACAAGATAAATTGTTACCACAATCTAAGTTTAAATCTTTAAAACGTTAATTATTCAGTTTTTGTTAGGAGATGATATGAGGAAATCTAGATATACACCCGTTAAGATCCTAATAACTCATTATCTTGGTAATATGATAAGTATAACTCCAATACCCCTATTGTTGTATCATATCAGCTTACCTGAATTGTTGTCGATGAAAGTTTGTTGAGATTGTATAAAAGCTATATGAAATTGTAGATGTGTGCTTCTATCTAGACAATTACACATTTTTTATTCCGAAAATAAATAAATTAGATGATAGAAAACTGAAGTTTTTCTATGGTTTACCCTTTATCAATAAAGCTTCAAAATGCTAATAACAATAAATTCTATGTCATGATCAGAGATCTTTGACACTTACCATCACCCACAAGTAGGTGAGTCAATCCATATCTCGAAACGATAAGTAACAAACATATTGGATAGAATCAACAACCAACGAGTAACTATTAATAGTATAAAGGAAAGCAAAGCGAAAATGAGAAATGACATCAATATATACACACAAGAATATACAATCCAACCTCACAACCTGGTGGATGGAAATACAAAGATACTAAACAAGTATGAATCTCAAAAGTAGACCAAAAAGTACAAACCTGTCTCAAATACAGATGACTGCTCAAAACTAAATTAAGATGGAGATAAGTCAAACCAGGACGCCATCAACTTACCCTCAATCTCCAAAGATCTCTACAAATGCTCAAATCACCGATGTCAGATAATGCTCAGATTTGCATCAAGAAACATGTATAGTAAAGACATAGTATAGGCTGACCTTAAATTACTCAACTTTTGACGGGACCCTTCTACGGTCAGTAGGATTTCCTACGGTTTGTAGACCCTACTCATAGAACTTAGCCTTAAGCTCAAAATTTCAAGAAGTCTGGATTGCTTCTACGGAACACACATATGATCCATAGACCATACGACAGACCGTCCCGATCAATTGTAGGATAAGGTACTAGGACTTAATTTAAAAAATTATTTTCCAACTTTCTATGAGATTGGTCTACGACCCATAGAAAGTTCTACAACTGTAGACTGGTCTCATAGACCTGAACCAGTAGACAAAATTTATGCAACTTATTCCCTTTTTGAAATTTGTGGTGATACAATAAATTAATTTTCCAAATGTTTATAAAAGTAGAAATTATATGAATCTTGCCTTGCAATGATTTTAAAAATATATTAAATTTTGTAAAACAATTATTACAACATTGCTTGAAATTGAAAAGGCTCAAAAAATTAATTAGACTATGGAGTGTCTAAATTGGATGTCAAAAAGAACATATAGTTTTTCTTTTATTAATCTACATCCCTAAAAATTTTTAGTTGTTGTAGCATATGCTACTACTTCATTAAAGTTTGTAACAACTTTTTATGCGATGTGGACAAGTTGCACCTTTTTTTAAATTAAAAGATCCATGGGTAAAAAATATTTATTAGCAAAGCAAACAACTATACAAAGAACCGGCCCAAAATCTAAAGCCCAACAAAAACTCAACAATAAAATAAAAACTAAAGCACAAGAAAATCAAATAGCAAAACAAAGCAAGAAACAAAAACCTAAAATGTATGTTAGCGAGATACTGGATGCTTCTAGTGAAAACTCCGGCAGTCAAAGCATCGATAAACTATATGACATATCTGAGAGTTTAAATCTTCCATGATGAAGCTATCATACCACATCAATAAAGCTTTCCTTATACTCTTGTTGAAAAGAAATTGATGTTTGTTCATCATGTCGAATTAACTCTCTGAGGTAATTTTATCATAACCAACTAGTTTTCCTTTCTTGGATCTATTCTTTAGTGGGTTGAATCTCACAAGACAAATTAAAACCACAATCTAAGTTTAAATATTTAAAAGGTTAATTATTCTGTTTTTGTCAGGGGTGATGTGAGGAAACCTAGATCTAAACCTGTCACGAGCCTAATAACTCATTATCTTGCTAATACGGTAAGTATAACTCCAATACCTCTATTGTTGTATCATATCAGCTTACCTGAATTGTTGTCGATGAGAATTTGTTGAGATTGTATGAAAGCTATATGAAATTATAGATCCGTGCTTCTATCTAGATAATAACACATTTTTTATTACTAAAAACAATAAATTAGATGATAGAAAATTGAACCTTTTCTATTGTTTACCCTTTATCAACAAAGCTGCAAATCTCTAATAACAATAAATTGTATGTCATGACCAGAGAAACTCGAGTTATGATGACACTTACCATTACCCACCACTAGTAAGTCAATCTATATCTCGAAACGATAAGTAACAAGCATATTGGGTAGAATCAACAACCAACGAGAAATTATTAATAACATAAAGGAAAGCAAAGCGTAAATAAGAAATGACATCAATATATACACACAAGAGTATATAATCTAATCTTACGACCCCATGAATGGAAGTATAAAGCTATTTCAAAAGTACGAATCTCAAAAGTAGACCAAAAAGTACAACCCTGTCTCAAATACAAATGACTTGTCAAAACTAAATTAATATAGAGATAAGTCAAACCAGGACGCCATCAACTTACCTTCAATATCCAAAGATCTCCACAAATGCTTGAATCAACGATGTTGGATAACTCTCAAATCTGCATTAAGAAACAAGTGCAGAGTGTATGAGTACCAAAACAGTAGGTACTAAGTAGGCAACATATGCCGACTGAGCTTGGAAAGTAAATACAGTATGAAATGCGAGGAAATAAATGGTGACTAGGGTCATATAAACGAAACGATAACTAAAAGTCTAACTATATAGCTCACGAGTCTATAAGGGATGAAGCGGTAAAGTAAAGAAGCTATGTATAACCTCACTGACCCTCATAAGCCTAGAAGGTACACTTATGTGTAGTTTGAAGGTAAATAACCCATGTGGAACCCATAAGCCCGATGAGTACACAGAAGAGCTAAAGATAATACTAGCTAAGTCGAAAAGTATTTGAGAACTGAAATGGCTGACCCCAGACTCGAACTGCGGTGAAGAACCCCCAATGAACCCAAATGAACTACCATGTTAGGAGTCGAACCCGACTAAAAGAAGTGCACTCAGACTCAACCGCAACTAATAGAGATATACTAGGGCTAAAAGATATGTGTCAGGGCCTTGAATGGTGGCTAAAGAGATTAGCTTGAGCCTTGAACCGTGGCTAAAATAGATATTCCAAGACCTCGAACAACGATTAAAAGACTCCAAATGTCTCAAATTTGCATGCCTCTCTTCATGCGGGAACACACCATAGAGCAAAACCGCCTTTAGACTCACCAGGGACCACTATAGCTCATAACCTAAGACCCGATCTAATATAACAACAAAGTCTGAAATCACAAAAAAACACCATGGTCAAAACATAAAGGAAGTTATGGATGAACGGTTACAAGAACTGAGTTGGTTAGGATACATACTTTTAAACCAAAGTTTGATATATCAATCTACCGGGAACTAAGTCCTCCCAAGTGACGTCGGAGAATTTCTAAGACATAAAGGCTCCAAATCCCAAGTCAAAGGCACTCACTATCCTACACCTATGAAAAGGCCAAGAACAAGCCATCAAAATAATACAACCAGACAAATAGCTACAACAAGGCATGATACAACAACACAACAACGTAGGCATGCTCAATTTCCCAAAAACTACTCGAAAAGAAGGCTGAGGCATGAGTGATATCCACTAAACATGATACATACTAGGAAACCCTCCCAAAACAAGCTATACAACATGAATTTACAAACAGAAGCTCAATCGAAGATAGGTAAGTTGTAGCCTACCTCAAAGCTGATCATTTGTGCTCCAAAATCAACTAAACTAGACTTTTACACATCCAAACCACCTCTGATTGCTGCCACACTAACAAATAACTGACAACAATGTCAAAATAGACGTTTTGTAATCCAAATCACAATAATTGAAGAGGGGATTAAAAATAAGTCAAAAGCAACATTGTGAGACCCACTTCGGGAATCTTGAAATTGACTTTTTCAATTTGTCTCATTCAGCTCAAGGAGTCTGTGCCCTAAAAACAGACACAAATCGAGCTTTACAACAACCTAAGAAAAATCATGCAATCACATGAACAACACATCACTATTAAAGCTAAAAAGGAGAAAAAGGAAGAAACTTACTGGTTCACAAGTATGATGAATGAGCCAATGCCAAAGGTCCTTCTAGACCAAAATCAATATTCCGGAGCTAATAGCCTCATCAAAAATGAATTCTAAGGCCGTTTACCTGATGTTTTGACTAAAGTCAACCATTCAAGTTTCAAAAGCTCCAAAACATAAAAAATTGCACAAAAATCAAATGAACAACCAGGTGACCAAACTATCAGTCCCAGCAAATTATAAATTACTTCGATTTGCTACAAGAAAGCTCTAAATGTAGAAAATAGTAAAATAAAGAGGAAATGACCTAAAGGATCATTACAACATCCACTACTAAAAGGACTTTTGTCCTCAAAAGTAAAGAGTCAAGAAGAACTTGAAGGCTTAAACATGTGTGAAAACTGAACTCACATCTTGTGCTTGATCTCCCAGGTTGACTTCTTGACTGAACGGTCCCCGTACCAAACTTTAACAACAGGAATGTCTCTCAAACTCCTTTGCGTCACATCTCAAAAATAGCAATTGGTCCTCCACAAAGGTCAAATGGTCATTCAATTGAACTGAGTCGTGTCATACCACATGAGACTTATCAAAAATATACTGGTGAAGTATCAAAACATGAAAATTCGAATGAATAGCTGAAAATGCAGAAGGTAAGGCTAATTCATAAACAACATCACAAGTAGTCTAGAGAATCTCAAATTGCCATATTTACCAAGGGCTAATCCTGCCCCACCTCCCAAATCTCATCATGCCCTTCATAGGTGATACTCGAAGGAATACCTGATAACTTACTCCAAATCTCAGACGCCAGTGCCTATGGCTAGCATGACTCTTATGCCTGATCCATGATGGCCTCATCCTAACCTAAATCACCCTAACTCTATCCAAAGCCTTCTGAAGTAAATTAGTACTAGGTAGCCTAGACTCCGAAGCCTCAAAGCAACTAATTGGAGTGTGACAACGCCTACCATACAAGGACTCAATTGGGGCCATCAGAATACTCAAGTGGTAGTTATTATTATACCCAAAGCCGTTAAGGCTAATAACTTGTCTTATTAACCCTCAAAGTGCAATACACATGCCCGCAACATATCTTTGAAAAACTAAATAGTACACTATGACTGATCATCGGTCTATGGGTGAATGGTTGTGCTAAAGTCAACTTGGGTACCCAACTCCTCCCGAAAGGTCCTCCAAAATCTAGTAGTAAACCGAAAACCCCCATCAAAATAATAAACACATGCACCCCATAAACAAAAACTACCTCTCAAATATAGACACAAGTCAACTTCTTGGCACTAAAAGAAGAATGCAGGAAAAAGAAGTATGATCATTTGGCTAATCAATCCACAATGAACAAATTCTATCAACATCTCGGATGAATAAAGTATCTTGAATCATGGGCCTCACAAAGAATCAACTATATCAAGTCTCCAACTCAAGGAACACAGATACGACAATCAAACCTCCGAACACCACACACATCCAAATTGTTTTGCCTAATGTCACCTCATAAAACCCAATCTTGAATAGCTAGCAACGCATCCTCAAACTTTCAACCACGAATCCACTCCAATAAAGACAATTGAACCCCTACATAGACTAGAACCCGCCTAGAATATGAAATGTCATGGTAAATCGTCATGTTGGCTAAAAAATAAACGTCTAAATCCAAAGATTGCTCTGATATTTACCCTTTTTGACTCAAGGTATTCACTACCACATTCACCTAGACTGGATGGTATAAAATAGAGAGTTCATAGTTCTTTAGGAGCTCAATCCACCTATGGTGCCTCAAATTGAGGTCAATGTACTCATAATATACTACAAACTCCTCTAATGAGTATTGATCTCACATCGATCTCCATAAAGGTTATGCCTCCAAATCTTAAACAAAAAAATTACTATCGTCAATTCCAAATTATTAGTGGGGTAGTTGCATTCATGCACTTTAAGTTGTCTCGATGCATAAGCAATCACATAAATGTGCTACATCAATACACAACCTATAACAGTGTTGGATGTGTTGCAATACACTTTGAAGCCATCGCCCTTAACTGAAAAGTCAGAATAAGAGTAGTAGTAACCAACTCATTGAGCTTCTGAAAGCTCAACTCACACTGATTTGACCACCCAAAAATAACATCAAGATGAGTCAACCTAGTCAGTGATTCTTAAATCGATGATAAGCTCTCTATAAACTGTCTATAGTAATCGCTAATCCGATGAAACTCTAAACCTCAGTAATAGAAGTGGTCATAGCCCAATCATGAATAGCCTCAATCTTCACTAGATTAATCATAATGCTATCCTTGGACACCACATTCCCCAAGAAACCTACTGAATCAATTCCAATCTCACACTTTAAGAACTTCGCATAAAGTAGATAATCTCTCAAAGTTTGGAGCACAGTCCTCAAATTTTTCTTGTGCTTCTCCCTAGTCCAAGAGTATACAAGAATGACATCACTGAAAATAATGATCAAGGAGTCTTTATACAGCTTGAATACACTTGTCATCAAATGCATGAATTTTATTAGGACATTGGTGAACCTAAAAGACATCACTAGGAACTCATAATGACCATAACGAGCCCTAAAAGTTGTCTTAGGGATGTCTGCCTCCCTTATCCTTAACTAATGATAACCGAATCTCAAATCAATCTTAGAGAACACCAGGTTACCCTAAAAATGATCAGACAAATCATCGATATAAGCCATAGGGTATCTATTCTTCACCATCACCTTGTGTAGCTACTTGTAATTGATACACATAAACTAAGTCCATCCTTTATCTTCACGAATAGAACTAGGGTACCCCATGGAAAAATGATGAATGAATCCCTTACCCAAGAGATCATGAAGTTAAACTAAGCTCGTTTATCTTTGTGTGGGTCGTATGGGACGGCGGAATAGAGATAAACGAGTTTCTGGCTTAATTTGAATAACAAAATCAATATCAAATAGTGGGATGCTAGGTAGATTGGTAGGGAAGACATCTGTGAACTCTTGCACAATAAGAATATAATCAACAATAGGGACTTCCTTACTAACATCCCGTATGCCAAACAAGATAAGGATATACCAATCTTTGTGCCCAAACATAATAAATAACCCAATCGGTGTGTGACTAAAAGAACCTTGCAACACCACTGGAAGGATAACATGCATGGCTAAGGTAATGATCTTAGCAAAATAATCCAAGACTACATGGTAAGTGGATAACTAGTCCATGCCCAAAAATACATCAAAATCAAGCATTCTTGTAGGAGACTTAGTCTTTATCCCTAGAATATTATAGTTTCCCTTGTGATGAGTGTTTTAGTTACTGCCTCTAGGGCCTCGCGATGGAGCTCTTCTATAGTACAAGTGTTATCAACAACATCCAAGAAAGATCTGTGTAAGGAAGCTATAGACTCAGTCTTAATTCGCAGCTACAACTTCAAACCACAGGCAAAGCAACAAAGTTTCTCCTACTCAGTAGGTAAAATCATGGTAGGATGTTTGGAGAGCTTGTCAAACCTAGCCATGTACTCTTATACTATCATGGATCCCTGAGCAAACCTAGAAAACTGATAACAAAATTGATCCCTGATGTTCCTCGGTATGACCCCGGACAAAAAGGCCTCTAAAAATCCATCCAAGACAAAGAGGTGACTCAACTGATCTGCACTCTATAAGCGAATGCCACCACTGCCTCATTGGTTCGTCAAGCCCGGTAAAGTTTTCTCCTCTCGACTCTATTAATCCTAAGGTATACAAATTCTCTTCACATGTCATCGAAAAATTACATGCATCCTCCTCACCAGCACCAGAAAATCTCAGGAGAGTTAATCTAAAAAATAATTGAAGCATTTTCCGCACCTCTAATGGCATAGCTTCAAGTGTGATACCAAATTGAGGTGACGGGTGTTGGTGGAACCTTAACCTATAGAGTCGTTACTACCCGTTGAACCTGTGGTGCTGGCATAGATGGAACCTACTACATGTCCACAAGCATGGCCAACAATAACTATGCGATAGCCATCTGTGAATCTGGCGGCATAGCTAGCCTAGGTGGTAGCTGGGTAAGAATATGAGCTAGTTGAGGTTATGCTATTGGATCCAGGGTGGCCTTTCTACCTCGACCCTGGGTTGGTGCTGCAGCTCTCACCCAACCTCGAGATCATCTTCATCACCAAGTTGAGGCTCTATCTGCTAGCCTAGGAGCGTCACCCTCGACCGTTGAATCCTGTATATAATTCATCCTACAAAGAATGAAACGAGTAAGACTCCAGAAATCGAATACATAATCGAATGCACAATAATGAACCAAAAGAAGGAATCATCTAAATATGTCATATAGCCTCACAAATATGGGATATAGACGTCTCTGCATCGATCCACATGACTTTCCCAGACATATACCAGATTTTTACCAACTACACTGGTGAACCTGGGGCTTTGATGTGAACTGTTTCAATAAAAAGAATTAAGTCATAATCACACATACCATCAATAACTAGTAGGTAAGCTAACCCATATCTCAAAATGAAAAGTAATAATCATATTGGGCAGAATCAACTACCAACAAGAAGTTAATAACAATATAAAAGAAAGCATAGAGAAAATGAGAAATGACATTAAGATATAAATATACACAAGAGTACATGATCCAATCCCATGACTTGGTGGATGAAAGTACAAAGCTACTACAAGAGTACAAGTCCCAAAAGTAGACCAAAAAGTACAAACTTGTCTCGAATACAAAATACTAGTCAAAGCTATATACAAATATGGACATAAATCAAAATAGGATGCCATCAACTCATCCTCAATTTTCGAAGGTCTCCACAAAGTCTTGAATCACCGTTGACAACCGACACTTGGATCTGTATCAAGAAAATAGATGTAGAGTGTAGCAAGAGTACCAAAACAAAAGTTACCCAGTAAGCATCATAAGCTGACTGAGCTTGGAAAGTAAATATAGTATGAAAATAGAGGAAATAGAAAGTGACTAGAGGTCATATAAACAAAGAAATATTTGAAAGTCTAACTATATAGCTCATGAGTCTAGAAAGGATGAAATGTTAAAGTAAATCACCTATATATAACCTAATAGGATACCATAAACCTAGAAGGTACACTCGTGCACAATTTGAAAGTAAATAACCCAAATGGACCCCCGGATTAGTACACATTAGAGCTAAAGATAATACTAAGTAAAATGAAAAGTACTCCAAAACTGAAACCAATGATGCCAGACTTTAACTATGGCGAAGGCACCCCGAAGAACCAAAATGAATCACCATGCCAGGACTCAAACCCGACTAATATAAGTATACTTGGAATAAAAATGTTGCTAATATATATGTGGAAGGGCTTGAAACCATGGCAAAAAGAGATGTGCCAGGGCCGCGAACCATGGCTAAAGAGTTGCACCCGGGCTTCAAATTGTAGTTAATAGACTCTGAATGTTTCCAAGTCACATGGTGTTTTTCATGTGAGAGTGTGTAATAGAAAGTAACCACCTTCAGATTCAATAGGGACCCCCTCCATCTCTAAACCCAAAAGTTGATCCAATATAACCAATAATGCCCAAAATCACAAAAGAACACATCGGGGCCAAAACATAAAAGAATTATGGATAAAAGATTATAAGAGTTGAGTTGTCCCTTAACTTAGGATCCATACTATAGAGCACAAGTCTACTATATCAGTCTGCAGGGATTTAAGTAATTTGAAGCTACATCACAGAATTTGTAAGGTATAACGGTTCAAAATTGCAAGTCTAATGCAATTACTAGCATATGCCTAGGAAAAGGCCAAGAACAAGCCACAAAAATTGTACTTCTCAAGAATTTCTATGTTCTCTCTACCATGTATTTCCAAACATATGAACCTCCTTTCCAATGGACCAATAAAGATCTTTCCTTTTTGCAATACCTATTAACGTAAAATTTGTCCATCGAGATTTTTCAATTCTAAACTTTCACCATAAATTCTCAAGCATAGCTTTTGAAATATCAAAAAAGTATCCAAACCAAGATCGCCTCCCTTTTTAGGTAGACAAATATTCAGTCATGCAACCCAATGCTTTTTTTTACAAGTTTCTTTGTTGTTCCAAAAGAATTTGGAAAACATCTAGTGTAGCACTTTTATTGCACATTTGAGAGGGAGAATTGCTAAAGAATAGGAATACTTTATAGTACACTACAAATTAATGTAGCCTTACTGCCATGAGATATCATCTTCCCTTTCAAAGTTTGAAGCTTATCCTTCACCTTTAAAATGAGATCATTATAATTAATCTTCCTCCTTTTTACATGAGTAAGATACCCTAGATAAGTAATAGGAAACTGACCTCTAGAAAAATATGTACATTTATCAATGGATCCTCCTAACTATGTACTAGTGTTATGATGCATATACCGAGCACACATATCTTTCATACAAAAAATGGTGATTGTAACTATTAGTCCCACTTTTCACATTATTGAAAAGTCAATGGATATAAAAAGATATTGAAAATGTAAAAAAAATCTTAGGGAACCTCTGTTTTACTATTTAAGATTTCTTTTTGGTGGAAAATATTAAGTTTTAAATAATCTTAAATAGTAGGGTACGTAGAATTACTTGAGACAATTTTTTGATTTCTTATCTTGTATAAGTCAATTATTCTCACCCTAAAATAGAAAAAGAAACATTTAATGTGAATTAAATTCTAAGTAAATGTGGATGTGCGATGGTGGGTAGGTTTCCCCTTTGAGTTCTTTTATATAATAAACAAATTATGTTCAATGATCTCCATCCAAGCAATTACCTATCCACTCATAAATCTTTTTATACTAAGTTGTTTTATTTATTTTTATATGTTATAGTTCTTCATAAGTCATGGGGGGGGGGGGGGGGGGGGGGGGGGGGGGGGGGGGGGGGGGGGGGGGGGGGGGGGGGGGGGGGGGGGGGGGGGGGGGGGGGGGGG